>VMBQ01000159.1:84661-374429 GCA_007657795.1 Dreissena rostriformis
AGTTTAACGATTGGCATACATTATAATTATTGAGTGTTGAATATTACAAGTATGCACTTTCAAGGATATATATATGTGTGTGTGTGTGTGTGTGTTTGTTGCCATACTTTATTTTTAGTACGAAAACAATAATAATTAACAAACTCTAGCATTTATTTTATCTATTGTTCGAGTTAACTGAATATGCTAAACAGTTTGTTCAAAAGGGGTATCAATAGGTTCTAAACAATCTATGGCCTGTTTCAAAAGTAATTGTTGCATTTTTTTAAATGTCAAGTATCATGCAAGTCATTCTGACTAAACTTTTATCTAATTTGTTATTTTGTTTTATCTCCAAAATGTTTTTGCTAACATAATGCTCTGAATACATTATGTATGCTCGTTAATTATCCGCACGGTCAAACTTGACATGTGTAGAGCTCTGTCCGTATCGTTAGCCGCAACAGAGAAGAATTGGCAAATTAATCTCCCGTCTATGACAATAAAGCATCGCTGCCAAATGACAAATGCGAATTCCTTACTCAAAATGTCACGAATACAAGAATGTTAGGCTCCTGATTTTGCTGAATGTGAAATTTCGGTTACTGGAATAACGAATGTCAATTACTGTATGTGAAAGTGTGTGCCTCGCAGAGAACAGTGATACAATAATAAAACCGCTTGTTTGGGAAAACAAATTACACGTTACAGATAAATATAACACTCTATGTCATTACATTTGTAAAGACACTTATATGTTCAATGCGATAACCTATCAAGAATCTTTAAATTAATTCTGACTATACATATCCCCGTTATATCTAAGGTGTGATGTTTGTTTCCAGGTCCATACATGTTTTACTAAAGAAATGCTATGAATATGTGTTTCATCCTTGTAAGATATCCGGAAAACCACATTCGGACATTTGCAATTCAACGTTTTCCGTATCGCTTGCCGCAACTGTAAATCAGAGCATGATAGGAAATTTATCTTGAATATCTTCAAGCTATGGCAATAAAGCATCGCTTCTAAATGACAAAGACGATTTTCTTCCTCAAATGTCGAGTCCACATGAACGTTAGACTCCTGATTTTATCCAGTTACTAGAATACCGAATATCAATTATTGTCGGCGAACAATTGTTTTTCGAACCGAACAAGGGTTAAGCCAATTACACCGATCTTATCAGTTTTGGAAAATAATACAGGGAAAGTGTCCACTCTATATTATTACATTTGTAAAGTCACATGAGAGTAGCCTTCACTAACATTAGAGTCATGGTATGGGAATGGAAATTAGGCGGACTGTATAATCGGTGACCCTTTCCCCCAAAACACAACGTTTACACTGTTTTCTGCTAATAACTGAATTCATCTGGTACATGGATTGGAATATGATACAAAATACAGTGACGAACATGAATTTACTGAACATAAGGTATTGTAATGAACGCCCATTTCCTCAAGGGTCGTTTAATTATGATGATAAATAATTAATAAAGGTCTGTTTGCGTTCGGCATCCTATAACTGGTATTGCCATTACTATAATCCAGGCAAAATAATACACTATTGTTGTCAAAGAACATCTAACAGTCAGGTGAATTTATGGTCTAAAAAAAATGCAACACAGTATTTGTAGACACATATTCTGATTTCTTTTGGGAGATGCCGTTATCTGGGATAAAGAATGCGTCCGGTTGTTGAAATACGTGATGATATAACGTGTTGAAGGTTTTCTTAAGAATGAATTTTCTCTCAGCTTGCCTTTTGCGGATGAAACATTCAGTTTACCGTCAACTTTTTTTACTTCCGTAAATTAAAACATTCATATCTGATTTTTCTTCGGTTTTTAAACAGAACCTATTCATAAAAGATTCATATCGTTAATCCCTTTTGATACATTTATTTCAAGAGACATATTAAGAAGAAAATTGGGCAAACAGAATAACGTTGATTGATGGCAGGATTTAATTGAATAATTGACACAAATCAATACGCAAACATTATTTCACAAAATCAATGCGGTTATATATCATCTTTTGCGACAATTTACGGATGTTACACGTATTGATCCGAGTCATTGAAACAGATAATAAGCTTTCATGTGCGGGATGCTGTGAATACATATCTATTCATCACGTACTCAATAATTAATGTTTTTTTTTGTCTAAGTATATTACCGTTAAAGAATATAAACAAAATGTGCCCTTACAAATAGAACTAACAGCAAATGAAATTAATATATGCAATCCTTACTCTTGTGAATTAATGCTTATTAAATAAGTTATTGGACCCGTGGCAAGGCTACACTATAATAATTAACTTGTCAATCAAACAAATTGCCCTATTATTGAACTGGGCCAACTCACTCAAAGCAACTTTAATGCTTATTTTGGAAAAAGTGTCGCTAACTGAAAGTGGTCTTAAACTAAGATTCAACCGTAAGGTTTACCGTAGCTTAAGGCTTCTTTATTTATCTGTTAATGCTCTCTTAACTCGGGATTAAAATGATTGTCATGTTAATTCACATTTGGATTTTCTATTTAAACAACTTTTTAACATTATACATTATGGTTTTCCTTATGGCGTAAGGAAACAAAGTTTTGTAAAAGCAAATTACTTCGACAATTACACCCAGTAAAGATGGTAATCATGGTTGACAGTTCGTCGCCTGAGCATCGCTATAATTACACAAGCGCTATAGATCATTCAAAAGCGTATGATTTGCATACATTTTACATATAAGACTGCAGCTGAAGACCGGAATCTCCCAGATATCACTGCCTATAACACGCGGTGTCAGAATCGCCATATTCGCTGTTTAGGGAATAGTATGATTACGCGGTATCACACATTATAAGCGTTCGTATCGACACCTGGGAACATTAATTCAGTAAAGACACAAGGCAACACTTATTCAGTATCGACTCCAGGGAACATGTAGTCATTGTTTAATTAAGAGGCGCCTATCTTTGCTGTAAAACATTCCCCAATCATTAATATTTAACAATACACCGTGAAGTATGTTACAAAACAAACACTATCAGATGGATACAATTTACGCAAATTGTCAACATTTGTAAATTAAAATAAACTAGAAAAACTGTAACGCATTATTATAGTTATGTTTATGGGTTAAGTGGTCGTAAATAGTAGCGAAAAATACGTTACAAGATTTTGAAGAGATTGAAAGGATGCGTATTGCTAATAAAAGCAGAGCAACAATGGTACTACTCTTAGAAGGGTTCAACATTGACAAATGCCTGACAAAAAAATAAAAATAAAAAAAACAAAAACTCACAATAATATCATGTGTAATAATATTTCCGGAGTTTCAATATACCAATATATTCCGATCATACTATTGCATCCGTCAACTTTTCGCTTAATGGATCAGTCTATCAACACTCACGTAGTTTGTAACAAGTTTATGGTTTAAAAATATTTGTCCGAAAACAATTTTTGCAATCAAAATTTATTTATTAAATGGAGACGAAAGCTGTTGTGTAACGCTAAAATACTTTCAAATCGCCGTTAATACTTGTATATGATACGAATTACTGACCACACCCATACTTAGTCTAGTTTATATCACAGACTTCACAAAGGTACACAGAAGAGTAACATTAACCGGTCATAACCAAATGACATAAAAAACATTGAACAAACTTGGAAAAATATAGAAGCATATTTTAATCCCTGTTGCACGTTTCAAAGGTTAGGGTTAGCGCTGAGATCAATTCCTTTGCATTAAATCAAACCCGATGTTTAATACATTGCAGCTTTCATATCTGATTTATCTCGGCTGAATAAAGCCTATGCATATCACGTTCGCCTCAATAAGCCATGTTGATTAGTTTTTATTCATGAAATATATTGAACCGAAAAGAAGACGGATGACTTAGTGGATTAATTGTGCGATGGTAATAAACAATGTGTGGTTATTGAATGGAAAACGAACAAATTAGTGAGATTCTTTTTAAATTTTAAATATGTTTATTCACATTAAATGTTTACTTTAATAAATTCATATCTCTTAAATTATTACTCAGTTATTTTCACAAAAAATCTAAATGTAAGTGACAAACTGCGCTCAAATGTATTTTTTTAGAAATAATTTATCCTGCATGTGTGAATAACATCAATCAATGTTTACTGAATTGCAATTGCATTGACATATTCACATCTCGTAATTCATATAATTTACACATATGGATGACCAGTGAGGTCTTTGTAGAAACATAAGTTGGTATATATATACAGTTTGATATGTACATATTTTAATTGATTATAGTCATAAACAATTTCATGATTGTCCTTATCGTATCGATGATTAACACAATCAAGTGTGTTTACAATATGGATTATTTTAATGGTACAGCGAGTCATTTTATAAAATAAATAGCAATATAAATTCTGAATGTGAATACTTTTAAAATAACTATTATTTTTAATAATGAAAGCATACTAAAAAAGCATGCAATTCTTGGATGTGTATGCACTAGTTTCCCCAGAAATCGAATAACATTAATGACACTTTAATCTATAGGAATCCTTCAAGTTTTAAGACGCATTTGTCTTTATGTGATTTTTATCCTTAGAAAATCATAAACATCTGAACACAATTTAAAATCTAAGTGCATTTATATGCTTTTTTAAATGCTTTGGACAATGTATCTTATGCGAAAATCCACAATCTTAATCAAATATGCATTTCCTCCTAATAGTATGTTGCTTTGAACAACACATTCGCTATATAATGACCAGCGGCATGATTGACATCACAACAATACAGGGTAGACATCCAGATGAGACATAATGCATTTAACATTTTACTGGGCATGTATAGGTCCTTTCTGTTATCTTCAATTGAATAATGAAATGTATTACGTCCAACGCACGCAAACGGAATAAAGATTGATGGTGATTTACCACGTTAACGTTATGCATCTTGTCGGAATTTCACACATTTATAAGATCAGAAAAATCCCTAGCCACAATATGAACATTGACACTCACAACTTAACCAACTGCAGACATGTAATATTAAGTAAGGTGTTGTATCTCGTCGACTCGTGGGAAATCAACATTTCAGCGTACAAGTAAGCAATGAACGTTTTGATATAGGGTAAGTTTTTTATTATGTTAATTACTTATATATAAATATTTTAAGCAAAAATGGATTTACGTGAAATTTTCATCAATCTCATTTTATCGAATTTAAAAAGGAATTAAATTGCAATAAAATTACATTCAAAGTTTCTGTAATTCTATTAAATTGGAATAACAATAATATTAGGTTAAATTGTATGTGCAAGTGCGTTTTAGTGATTAATTATGGGCTAAGTGAGATATTCACACGCTATTCAAACGTTTGAATCACACCGTGTTTTGTTTTAACGCAACCAATGCATAAGTACGAAAATATCTATAAACCTTGTTTAATGAGTACGTATCTCTTTTCTGTCTGGGAAATCGTAATAAGACATTTAACGGGTGATTTATTAGGAGTTCAGAACGTCAACTAATGTTTACATCCACGAGCGACGCTGAAATTAAGAAAGGTGTCTTGAACGTTTTATCACTGTCATGGCTATCGGAATTAACATGATAACCTATATGTGGGTGAGCTATATCCCGCTGGAAAACACTAGCTCGTCGGAATTAATTCAATGACTTGTGACGGCATCACGAAACGTTACGTATTTTTAATTTGTATAATATTTCATCCTTTTTTCACCCATGAAGTTAAAGGAAGTTTACACCATAAAATGTGTAATTAGTTAATATAATGCATTGAATACATATACACTTAATATTAATAGCCCGTGCAGAATATTCCTTTTGTTACAGAAACCAATTCGACACAAAGTCATTTTTTTGAAATACAACAGTTTTTTATGTATTTCAGATTTTCGTTACAGACTTTCTGTTTATACAAAACCATTTCTCAATTTAAAAAATAAATATTTATTAACGGATACATTACGGTTCGATGGTTCTAACTTCTATCATTAACCTTTCCCTGCCAGTCAGACCCATATAAAATGTTATGTATGATACATACATTTATAATCACTTACTTATGTAAATGTTGTATTTTACATCCACTGATCCACCGTGCACATTTTGTTGCATTTGCTCCACCGTGAAACTACATATTTGTTTAAAAAAAAACACGGGAAAAACTAGAACCGCAAGTAGTTGCTATTTTAAGATAAGGTTAACCTGTCTATGAACTTCAGTCTGTTTTTTTCTTTGTACTTTTATCGAGATAATTTTTCTAGAAAAGCTCGTTTTATGTGTAATTATATTGCTTCAGCGACGTTATTTAAGATAATTGAAAATGCTATAAATGTTTTATATCGCAGTAATGAGCACGTCAACGAAGGAAATACTGGTAATTCATTTGTGTAGCTTACTGAAAGAAAATACATTGAATAAAAATCACTTGAAATAAAACACTACCGAAAACACAAACTAATATTTTGCATGTGTTTCATGCACGTTTCTGAATAACATTTAAGTGGTCTTATCATATTATTATATCTTACCACGTGCAATACAAGAATATGCAAATTCTTTAACAAATCCAAGAATTTTACAGTTACCGATATCTACTTAGATAATAATCAAGAGAAGCTATGGTTGATAATTTATCTCATAATAAAGCTCGTTAATAACACCACCTTTGATCTTGATTCTTATAATAGTTATGGTAACGCTTACCTGAAACACGCGCTCTAACCTCTAGTTCATTATCAAACGATACGTGTTGCCAACACTATCAGAACATGTATCATTGTACGTAAGTCCGCTCAAACTATTTCACTCGTTGACTGAGTTTCATACAAATATTCCAGAACGAGATTGCTCCAGATGGCAGTTAGTTTTTATTCACAGTATTCCATATCCTTAATAACATAATTGCAAACGATACAAATGGACCTCATATAGTTCAGATAGGATTGATATTATATCCACGCGCTATTTCTGCGCTGTTTTCTCGTATTTTAACTCCATTTGCGTTGACACAATCCACTCTTGCAATCACAGGCATCAGGCACTGACAAATTAAAGGAAAGAGGAATAATTTCGCCTTGTCAAATGGCTGCGAACGTCAATAATATATTGACTTTTCTTTAGCGGAACTTTGCGTCGTGGCGGGAATTAGGAAAAGCTTAAATACACTTAAATCTGTGAAACTTAACCTTGAGCATTATTGCCTTGGAATTTACCGATATATATTTAGATAATAATCAAGAGAAGCTATGATTGATAATTTATCTCATAATTAAGCTCGTTAATAACACCACCTTTGATCTTGATTTTTATAATAGTTATGGTAACGCTTACCTGAAA
Organism: Dreissena rostriformis; assembly: GCA_007657795.1. NCBI lineage: Eukaryota > Metazoa > Mollusca > Bivalvia > Myida > Dreissenidae > Dreissena > Dreissena rostriformis. The sequence goes on from VMBQ01000159.1 coordinate 92,004, forward strand.
CACGCGTTCTAACCGCTAGTTCATTTTCAAACAATACGTGTTGCCAACACTATCAGAACATGTATCATTGTACGTAAGTCCGCTCAAACTATTTCACTCGTTGACTGAATTCAATACAAATATTCCAGAACGAGATTGCTCCAGATGGCAGTTAGTTTTTATTCACAGTATTCCATATCCTTAATAACATAATTGCAAACGATACAAATGGACCTCATATAGTTCAGATAGGATTGCTTTTATATCCACGCGCTATTTCTGCGCTGTTTTCTCTCCATTTCTCTCCAAGCTTAAATACACTTAAATCTGTGAAACTTAACCTTGAGCATTATTGCCTTGGAATTTCTTTGATTGTTTTGTTTGATGATTGTATTGCGTTTGAAAGATTTATATTATTTCTGTAAATAAAAACAAGTTTTTTTCAAGTTAACATACAAATTGTTGTATTTTTTTGCATCCAAACTTAATTTGACTGCTTTCTTGATGTCATCGGGGCATGGTGGACATAAGTAATCAGAACATCATATTATTTTGTCATCGATTCACAGTATACATAAGTAAGACTGGTTATGTTGCTTGGCAGATTCTGGTTGTCAAATATTTCAAAAGTTGCCATAAAAAGTAATTAAATGTTAGGGCCTATCAGTGTCAATCCACACATCCGGGAAGGTATGCAGATTGAATAAAAAGCCAGGGACAGTGAGAAGCTGGGAGAGAGTGGATTTGAACATAGAGATACAAGAAGTTTAATTGGTATTGGTGTATATATGTATTATCTTATTGTGCAAATACAATGTAGAGTAAATGTACTGTGTTGTGAACTTTTGAACTTTTCCATGAACATTGTAACAATATTATATAGTTAAAGATAAGTTATTAATTGAATGTGACTTGATATTCAATGGTAGCATATTTTATTGACTGAGGCGGTAGCCGACGTCAATATTATATTTTTTTCCGGTAAATATCACATAATTTAGTATGACCCTTTAGTACATTCGTATTTTTATCATAAGGTCAAGTTATATGTACCATGCAAATCAATTACATTTTTACATGCTGTACCGAATTTCTGATTGAAGTGATTGTGTAAACGAGTACACAATTGTAAAATGAACATATTTACAGCAAATAATAAACATTTTAAGTTCCTATGTAATTCACATTACAACAGCTACAAATGCTAGAGGCATTTTAAAGTAGAAAATAATAAACGCATCAATGGCAGATAGTTCCGTGTAAACAGTTGTAACTTGGCACAAACAGCATACCAGTTACGCCCCTCGTTTACAATGCGGAAACGGAACTTAATATGTTTGTTGCTGTATTTATACCAAACGTATTCTGTGGGAGATTTTCGAGAAAATGCCATAGATTTGCCTTCGCCGACTACTGCGTAGACTAAAATAATTGTTTATATTCAAATATTACACTATGAAGTACGTTATTTGTTGTAGTTATACGTATACAAGTTTCAATACGATATCATTGTGAGTGCGTGCACGCACTATACAAAAGATTGATGCACAGGCGATGGTTCAAGCGATTTGGGAAATCAAGAAGTGCACACTAACTTCTAAATATACCTTATTGTCAGATTTTTTTGTTAGTGATACAAGTACTAAAACATTTAATAATTTTAATAATTCAATTTAGTGTAAGTAAGAGCAATTGAAACACTGATGTTTGGAATCAACTTTAGCAGACTTTGATGTATTTTTAGAACCCTGTTTTGAATCCCTTAAACTCACACACAAACGATAAATTTGAAATTCATGTTGTTACTGCTGTGCAGCCAGAAGTTGTATTTGATTTTGTTTGAGATACATTAGCAAGCACATTTTAGGAAACAATATTCATAAGCATTTCAACGCACCAAAGCTATTAGTTCTTAGAAGAATCAGCTTGATTGCAAGGTTAAAAATCAATAGGATATAATTGTTGAAGAGGCATTCAACAATATACTTGACTTATAAAATTCACTAATTACGTAAATTTTCATTCGAGTAGGTTGTGACTTCTTCAAATGTGAGGGACATATTGAGAATAAACCTCAAGTGTTTGAAGCTATACACTTTAGTCGTAACTTGCACATGACATTATGATCTTTGATAAGAAAAGGCCCATTAACGTCAGTTAACATCATAAAGAACCTGAAGGTAAAGGTGAACATAGACCGTGAATACCATTTAGTATTCGTATGAAGCTACTTTTTAACATTAACATGCGCTTATTGCCCCATTAGTTTCCTGGACTAATTAAGGAACACATTTAACATAAAATGTTTGAGTAATACTAAAGATAATGTTCACTAGTCATCATGCGAAAATAGAACGAACATCAATGCATGCTTTTAATACCAAATTAAGTTTTTCAGTATGATTATTGCGCATGTTGAGGTAAAACAATTACACCAACGGCCAACATTTCATACTGTATAGAAACATCAAATGCATCGTGTTGCATATACACAATATATGTACGAGATATTTGCCGGTAACTTTAAAGTTAATATTACATTCAGATAGAAAACTGATACACATACATGTATAAGTGAAAATACGAACAATTTCGAAGTTTATATGCATTTCGTATTTCTGAATTTTGGTCACAGTCGACACGCATACACTTTTTAATATTAAAAGGGAGAATGACACATAATTCCTTGACGTAGCTATGACGTCATAATATCAAAGCAGAAATAACTGGGGTTTGTACCCTGTTAAAATATTACTTTAGTAAAGAGGTTTGTAACCTGTTCAATAATTCCTCAAGTAATAAAGTCAGTAGACTTTTTGTTTGTTTGAACTGAAAGCATATCGTTTAGTGCTGTTATAACCCACATACAACCACTTAATATTATTATTATTCAGATAAATATATGAAGCAATTAAATTTATAAGTCAGCTATTTACGATAATATTGTGCCAGAAAATTTGTAAACATGCTTATTTACATAAATGTTTCAGCAAAAAGTTAATACAAATTCTTAACATATAACGCGATCATTATTTTAAACATAGATACTTGATCTTAAATAGTATCAATATGTTGTATAAAACTTCAATGGACAAATCTAGTTCTAGTTTCTTCCTTTATAAACTCGTCCCAAATGTTTTGACGAGAATTCTATTAAAAAAAAGTCAGTAAAACATAATGACGTAGTCAATACACTAATAAAAAGAAAGTATATATACTCTTTTCACCATGAAAACAAGAATTTATTTAAACCAAAATTATACAAAACGTTATCTCATCAATTGTTTGCTAACGAGCATATTGTATTATCAACCGGAGAAAACACTATAATAAAATCACGATCTTAACTGATTATCCATAGAAATCAGCGACGCGCATGAATTTGTTCCAATTTTGGTTGTTTTGAGCCGTATAACGAATAACAAATTATCGGTTAAAAGAAGCAGGAATCAACTTATTGCTAGTTAAGTAGTATTAGATGACACATATATTCAAGCACGGGCTGGTCAATCAAATAAAAAATATTGTATACGGTCGTTGACATTCTTTATTTCTTTCTGTAACACATTTTACAAATGGCTGTATGATGTACACAGCGCTCCCTGTCTACTACGTAAGGATCCTCAATTTGTATTATCATAACAATTACATATACATTCTAATACCTATGGTAATTTAAATGATACTTGTTGAAGAATTATCTTTACGATAACGTATGTCAATGACAACCATTGTCATAGGGAGCAAAATTGCATAATTATTTTGAAGACGGCATGCCAAAACACGCAAAGCTTAATATACAAATTCCGTTATATGGTTCTGTCCATATGAGTGTTTAGAAATCACCTAACTAAAGCTATTTCCCACCCACAGATTGGATCACCGTTTAAAGGCAGTGCTCAATTGATTATCTGCCAGTCAAGGATGGAATACAGTTCTTACACGGAAGATCTTTAACCCCATACCGAATCTGTCTCTCATCTTAACGTACAATCCTATTTGTCGTCCTCGATCTTGTTTCTCTAACAAGATCTATGCTGCCTATATTATTGTTTCCCCTCGTCCAGTTATGTCCAACGACCCATGAAATTCATTTTCTAAGCTTCAAGTGTCAAACTAACTTTTCATCATTACACATTGGTATTGTGCGCTTCTGTTTGTCAGGGTTAAGAATTAAAAGGCTTCTACAACGGAAATAAGAAATACAAATTTAATGTACAAGTTGATACAAAGTAGCCGACTGAGTTCACAGTTAATAATTTGCCTGTCTTAATTGTATCCATATTTCAGAAACTCCATAGTTGAAAGAATACAATTAGATTAAAAGAAACAATAAATATAGATATTTATTTATAAACAGACAAATGTCCTAAGATTTACAACGAACGAAACATCCTATATACTAGGCATTGTTATTGAAATCCAGTTAAATTAATAAACTCTTAAACTGTGCTGTGTTGTCAAAAATAATGAGTCTGATATTTGATATGGTGGTGTGTGACTTAACTAATATAAACGCTCATCTGTTAAAATACACTGCTACTGGCTCGTTTACACGACAAATTGTGTCAGAAAAGCATTCGTTCTACCTTACACATTCACTATAAGGGTCACTACATGACCTACCTACAAAAAACACAGCCTACAAAAAAGTATCAGAATGAAAACAGACTTTTAGCTGCGCTCTTTAAAACAATATTATTTGGTGGTTTGTTACTAAATCATTTTATTCTGCTTAGTCTGATTTAGAAGATGTTTTTCTGTAAATATGACAGTGTGTTATTCTTTACTTATCATCCGAACATTGTCAGGCGTACTCTGCTGACATTAAGTATTCGAATCGGAATGTTGGAAATTCAACTCTGCAAATAGTATGCAGATATATATTGACGCATTGTATTTTCAGTACGTTTGACGATTAGAATGGGCATACTGTGCATTGCTTGAGTTAACTGAATTATACTTAATAGTTTTTTTCTAGATGGGCAACAATGGGTTATCTTAAATATAATACCTGTTTCAAAAGTTATTGGTGCATTTCGTTTTAAATGTCAAGTATCACCTAAGTCATTCTGACTTAACTAATCTCTGATATATCTAATTTGTTATTTTGTTTTATCACCAAAATGATTTTTGCTAAAAAATTGCTCTGAATATGTTTTTTATGCTCGTGAGTTATTCGGACGGCCACATTTGACAGTTTTAGACCAACTGTGTCCGTATCGTTTGCCGCAACTGTAAATCAGAGAAAAAATTGCAAATTAATGTCCAAGCTATGACAATAAAGCAACGCTGCCGAATGACAAATGCGAATTCCTTACTCAAACAGTCACAAAAACAAAAACGTTAGGCTCCAGATCTTCTATGTGACCTTTCGTTAACTGGAAAAGGCTCCTGATTTCCAAAGTGAACTCTCGGTAACTGGAATAACGAATACCAAATACTGTATGTGAAAAAAATGTGTTCTCAGAGAACACTGACACATTATAACACGGATTTTGTGGGAACATGTTACAGATACATGTACAACTCTATGTCATTACATTTGTAAAGACACGAATGGGTTTCATGTGATATTACTGGTGTATGGTAAGGAAATGGACACTAAGCTATCGGTCTCCAAATTTAAAATGCAAAGTATTCAAATTCTTGTGGCAACAAAAGTTGAATATATTTGACTATGTTACAAAACTAGTAACAGCGACATACATGCATTAAGATACATGTTAACAGTAGCGGTGGGCTAATGAAAATGATATTTCGATTGGAGAGTCTGTGCTGGAAACATTTTAACCCAAATCTCGACGTGCTTGTTTCAACGTTTTTGTGATGCAAAGATTACATCCCAGTGTACACAGACACATTAATCTCGGATAGTTCACCGCGTCTGGTAATGAAAAATAACGTGCAATGAAATCGGGTTTTGATTGTTTTTTTTCCATCTTGCCTTATGCTGTGAGGCATTCGGTGCATCTTAGCCCGAACTGAATATTTCTTCTGTAAATTTAAATGTTCATAACCAACCTATCTTCGGCTATTAAACAGAATGTATTAATATAAGTTTCGCATCATTAGCCAGTTTTTTTCTTAGCCAGGTTATTTGGGAACATGTTACAGATACAGGTACAGCTCTGTGTCATTATTTTTGTAAAGACACAAATGAGTTTCATGCGATATTACTGGTGTATGGTAAGGAAATGGACACTAAGCAATCGGTCTCCAAATTTAAAATGCAGAGTGTTCAAATTGTTTTGGCAACACAAGTTGCATATATTTGACTATGTTGCAATAATAGTTACAGCGACGCACATGCATTAACATATATGTAAACAATAGCGGTAGGCTAATAGGTACATTATATTTCGATTGGAGAGTCTGTGCTGGAAACATATTTATCCAAAAACTCGACGTGCTTGTTTCAATTAATTCTCATCAACACAAGTTTTTGCGATGCAAAGATTGCATCCCAGAGTACACAGACTCATATAACATGACTTAATTTAGTGATACATCAATCTCGGATAGTTCACCGCGTCTGGTAACAATAAACAACGTTCAATGAAACCGGGTGTTGTTTTTTTCCGTCTTGCCTTATGCTGATGATGCATTCTGTGCATTTTAGCCCGAACTGATTATTTCTTCTGTACATTTAAACGTTCATAACCGACTTATCTTCGGCTTTTAAATATAATCTTTAAATACAAGTTTCGCATCATAAGCCAGTTTGTATTTCTAGAGACATATTGAAAAGAATATTAGACAAATGAAATATCGTTCATCGATGGACAGTTTTAATGGAATGATTGACGCAATCAATACGCGAATATTATCTTACACAATCAAAGCGAGTATATACATGATCTTTTGCGGTTGTAACACACTTTCTATATATATAAGGATTTACTGATCAGGAACAAATGCATGACAGTGTGCATGCAGGCAGATAAACATACATCAACGAGGCAATAGTTACAACTTTCTATTGGTTTAAAATTATGTTGTAAAACATAACATGCAAACATCGAATACACTGTACAAATCAAGACGCGGATTTCCACGCCTGTGCACATATCGATGGTATCGATATTAGATCAACTCGGTATATTAACCCATCTCCAATGTTCATTATAACTTTCATACATAACATTGAAACTTTCATATCCGATTTCCCTTGGCTGAATATTATTTATGCATATCAATCTCGCCTCATTAATCCGTTTTGAATATTTCTATTCCGAGTACATATCGAACAGATACAAACGACGGATGACTTAGTGTGCTAATTGTGCGATGGAATTACACAATTTGAAGTGATGAAATGGAAAATGATCCAACGGGCGAGACAAATAATTATTTAAAACACGTTTTGTTAGTTATTAATTTTTTTAAAAGGAATCAACACTATGCGAATTGTAATCCTGTGATCATCGATTTGACAAATTCCTTAGATTTCTTTTAAATGCATTTTGTATCAAATATCGTTCGTGTACGTGTAAATAAACCATTGTTTATTTTAATGCTATTGAATTTACATAACTTCTTTTTTGAATTGTATATACAAATACTATATATGTAATGATATCAATGAAAAAAGAAGTACAAGTGTGTGTCATTTAAACAGATTGTAAGCTTGATTTTCCACCTTATAGTTGGAGGTGTACTACTGACCCAAATGTCGGCGTTGAGGTCGCCGTCTGCATATTTCGCTGGTAAAGGTAAATCTGAAACATCTCCATATCACTGTTCCTACTTAATGTATTCATTTGAAAACTCAAATATGTTCGGGTCATTGTTTGAGGTCACTGACAAAGTTCTATAACTCAGACCAAGAGTTACGCATTATTATGCCACTTTGTGTACTTATACATTTCAGGTTATCGTCTGCGTGGAGCTATTCCATATAATTGTATCTACTAACTATATTTTAATACATCTTCACACATGATTTCTTAGTCTTTTAAAACATTTATTTACTATAACTTTTACCAGCTTATTAGCAGGAGTTCACTCACGTTTTTGTGTACTTATGCAAGTCTGATTCAGGTTTGCATGCGCGATGACTATTTGGTTCACGTAAGCCAGAAACAAGTATAAAACTCTGTAATAACTTCTTCACACATATCCAGAACATCATAAGATTATGGAAGGGCACATAGAAAGGTCCTTAACGTGGACCTGCAATTTAACATCAGTATTCTCCTTTTGGAACCTAGAACTTCAGTTAAACGTAAGCGTGCACCATCTCAATATCTCTATCTCTACTAGAGATATAAACATATCTTGACCAGAAGTTAAGCAGTATAATGACCCCTTAACACATGAGAAAATTAAGGTCGAGTTTGCGTTGAAGATGAAATTCAGAAGAAAGTTTGCATGCAACAAGAAGATATCTATATCACTACTACATATATTCAATTGAAAAATCACACATGTTTTCGGTATCATACTGCGAAGTAACTTACCTAGGTCTTTAACACTGGTCAGCAATTTAGCACATCTACGCCGGTTATTTTCCCGAGGAAATTAAAGTAGATGTCTGCATGCAATATTTCCTATACTTTCTCTGACATGCAGATCTATAACATGGCAGCAATTTGGGCCAGTTTGTCAACGTCAAGGTCACTGTTGCTAAAACAGGTAAAAGATTTGCGCATACCAACTTCATTCAGCATTGACATATAGTTCTGACACTTTTTGGTAGGTTAAATGATGGTCTAGAGAGGGATTGCATTTTTGGCCAGTTGGTTCAACGTTGCTTTTTTTTAATATAAAGAGTTTAAGCTCGATCGATGTAGCTTGAATGAAAGTATTTTGCTGCAATTTTCTTTGAAGGTAGCTTACGTGCATACATTATGTGGTATTTAATTAGGTGGTTGTCACTGTTACTAAATAAAGATAAATTATGCCCGCTTAACGAGTTTAAATGGAGTTATTTTATTGTTATTTTGTTTGGAAGTAACTTAAACGCAGACATTGCTTGCACAGTAAATTTAATAAAAACTAAATCAATCGGTTAAATGTTAAAATCTAGTTTCTTGACATATCCTTATTTCTTGTTTTAATTTATACATGTTCAGCTTTAAGTGTACATATACAAACCAGAGGAATAGTCGAGCTCAGTCTTGGAACAGCTCGTGTGCTATTCATATATTTGCATTGTTAATAACGATTAAAAAGTAGCGCAAATCCTTAATTTGTCTGAAGTTTCTGAACATCTGTCAAGTAAGACAACCCATATGACAGGTTAGTCAATTAAAAAAAGTGGGTGCCAACTGGAATTCATGCTGGTCCATTGTGCAAATAGTGATGCATATAATTAATTGGAGACAAGCTTTAAGTATGCCATAGTTATGTTCTTACCTAAGTCTGAGAAGTAATGTTCATCCTGTTTAAATCAGAACAAAACACTACATTGAAACGACACCTAGGTGAATGAACTATAATTTGATTTTTGTCGCTTTAAGACCTATCTTTCACTGAACATCTTCGACAATTTTGCATGTTAAGGATACCGTGACCGCATTGTTGTATTGGCTCATTAATACCACGTTTCTGCACGGGTATATACAACTAAAACCAGGACGACCATAGTCGTTAAATCTATTGGTAGTGCCAGTAGTTTGAATCCAACATGGCGCTGAAAGGTGTATTTCTTAGCCCAATTACTGAAGTACACATCAATCAGAAAAAATTGCGTCGTTACACTTCTTACAATATGTTTAATGGTCCTACTAATATGAAAATAACAATGATTAAAATAAATAAAAAACATATAAAAAAATACCGTGAACTTTTTTCGCAGTCAATAAAGAACATCTACACAAGCGCATGTGAAAATATTTTGTTTCTCACTTAACAGAGAACAATGTTCACGGTATAATCCATTTAAGAAACACATAACCTCTATTTTGAGATAGAAGTTAATTCACTTCATATGTCCACACAACATAACCATGATAACCAGTGGACAGTTTGACGAATCACCATCGGTATAAATACCAAGATATAATAGATCTTTCCAACGACGTATTCTTTGCATAAATATAACATATTATACTGCAGCCTAAACCCGGAATATTCCACAACTCCATGAATAAGGACAATGGGACATTAAGCGTCGAATCAGAAATATAATGTTTAAGTTGTATCAATTATTCTTGGTTTTTGTATCGGCATCAAAGGATGTTCAATTGGGTCGTTCCTCATAGAGTTATTATTCTGTTGATATGATGCATATTATACCATTGAGAAACTCAATTGTAATATCATCGAATATAAATGTTCGTGTTTTGCTTTCGATTTGAAAAATAAAGATTTATTCTGGGCTAACGGTGAGGTTTNTAACTTTTACCAGCTTATTAGCAGGAGTTCACTCACGTTTTGTTACTTATGCAAGTCCGATTCAGGTTTTCATGCGCGATGACTATTAGGTTCACGTAAGCCAGGAACAAGTATAAAAATCTGTAATAACTTCATCACACATATCCAGAACATCATATGATTATGGAAGGGCACATAGAAAGGTCCGTAACGTGGACCTGCAATTTAACATCAGTATTCTCCTTTTGGAACCTAGAACTTCAGTTAAACGTTAGCTTGCACCATCTCAATATCTCTATCTCTACTAGAGATATAAACATAACTTGACCAGAAGTTAAGCAGTATAATGACCCCTTAACACATGAGAAAAGTAAGGTCGAGTTTGCGTTGAAGATGAAATTCAGAAGAAAGTTTGCATGCAACAAGAAGATATCTATATCACTACGACATATATTCAATTGAAAAAGCACACATGTATTCGGTATCATACTGCGAGGTAACTTACCTAGGTCTTTAACATTGGTCAGCAATTTAGCATATCTACGCCGGTTATTTATCTGAGGAAATTAAAGTAGATGTCTGCATGCAATATTTCCTATACTTTCTCTGACATGCAGATCTATTACATGGCAGCAATTTGGGCCAGTTTGTCAACGTCAAGGTCACTGTTGCTAAAACAGGTAAAAGATTTGCGCATACCTACTTCATTCAGCATTGACGTATAGTGCTGACACTTTTTGGTAGGTTAAAATCTAGAGAGGGATTGCATTTTTGGCCAGTTGGTTCAAAGTTGCTTTTTTAAATATAAAGAGTTTAAACTCGATCCCTTTAGCTTGAATGAAAGTATTTTGCTGCAATTTTCTTTGAAGGTAGCTTACGTGCTTACATTATGTGGTATTAAATTAGGTGGTAGTCACTGTTTCTTAATAAAGATAAATTATGCCCGCTTAACGAGTTATTTTGTTGTTATTTTGTTTGGAAGTAACTTAAACTTCAGACATTGCTTGCACAGTAAATTTAAGAAAAACTAAATCAATCGGTTAAATGTTAAAATTTAGTTTCTTGACTTATATCCTTATTTCTTGTTTTAATGTATACATGTTCAGATTTAAGAGTACATATACAAACCAGAAGAATAGTCGAGCTCAGTCTTGGAACAGCTCGTGTGATATGCATATATTTGCATTGTTAATAACGCTTAAAAAGTAGCGCAAAATCCTTAATTTGTCCGAAGTTTCTGAACACCTGTCAGGTAAGACAACCCATATGACAGGTTAGTCAATTAAAGAAAGTGGGTGCCAACAGGAATTCATGCTGGCCCATTGTGCAAATAGTGATGCATATAATTAATTGGCGACAAGCTTTAAGTATGCCATAGTTATGTTCTTACCTCAGTATGAGAAGTAATGTTCATCCTGTTTAAATCAGAACAAAACACTACATTGAAACGACACCTAGGTTAATGAACTATAATTTGATTTTTGTAGCTTTAAGACCTATCTTTCACTGAACATCTTCGACAATTTTGCATGTTAAGGATACCGTGATCGCATTGTTGTATTGTCTCATTAATACCATGTTTCTGCACGGGTATGGACAACTAAAACCAGGACGACCATAGTCGTTATATCTATTGGTAGTGCCAGTAGTTTGAATCCAACATGGCGCTGAAAGGTGTATTTCTTAGCCCAATTACTGAAGTACACATCAATCAGAAAAAATTGCGTCGTTACACTTCTTACAATATGTTTAATGGTCCTACTAATATGAAAATAACAATGATTAAAATAAATAAAAAACATATAAAAAAATACCGTGAACTTTTTTCGCAGTCAATAAAGAACATCTACACAAGCGCATGTGAAAATATTTTGTTTCTCACTTAACAGAGAACAATGTTCACGGTATAATCCATTTAAGAAACACATAACCTCTATTTTGAGATAGAAGTTAATTCACTTCATATGTCCACACAACATAACCATGATAACCAGTGGACAGTTTGACGAATCACCATCGGTATAAATACCAAGATATAATAGATCTTTCCAACGACGTATTCTTTGCATAAATATAACATATTATACTGCAGCCTAAACCCGGAATATTCCACAACTCCATGAATAAGGACAATGGGACATTAAGCGTCGAATCAGAAATATAATGTTTAAGTTGTATCAATTATTCTTGGTTTTTGTATCGGCATCAAAGGATGTTCAATTGGGTCGTTCCTCATAGAGTTATTATTCTGTTGATATGATGCATATTATACCATTGAGAAACTCAATTGTAATATCATCGAATATAAATGTTCGTGTTTTGCTTTCGATTTGAAAAATAAAGATTTATTCTGGGCTAACGGTGAGGTTTGACGCGTCATGCAATCGGTTTTAACACCTAATGTCTTCTCATTAACCGTTCCAAAGACGTGGCCATGGCTGTAATCATTTATTTATTTTTATAACGATCTTATTGTCCTGTATTGTATTGAACATTGGTCACTTCCCTTAAATTAAATAAAGCATGTGTAAGTAAAATATTTCTTTTTTTGACAATGTTTCTGCAATTTCTATACCCTTATATAATGATTAATTGTTTAATTCAGTAGCGCAAATCTGTAATGTCTGCATTTGTTTAGAAAATGATCATCGGCATAATTGGTTGTAAATGTCTGTGATAGAACAAACATATATATAATATGATTTACTAACTTTAAACGGATGAATGAATGTATGCATTCAGACCGAAAGGCGAAAAACAACAGGTCAACATTTAAAACGTTCACATATTTACATGTATCATTTTAAACTTTACATGAAAACATCAAATAAGCTGGGGGGAAAAACTAAACAAGAATGTCTATCCCTTATCACGTGTCCATGTTATTGAGATGAGATCCTTTCAGTACATTTAATCATCTCCGATATTGATTATAGCTTTCATACATTGAGACGTTTCATATCGGACTTGTCTTGAATGGAACATATGCATATCACTCTCGCCTCGTTAATCCATGTTGATTAGTTTTATTGAGGAAAATATTGAACAGAAAACGAAGACGGATAACTTTGTAGGGTAATTGTGCGATTGATTACGTAATTTGAATTATTGCAACGGGAAATGGCCCAATGGTCGGAAAACATAATTATTTTTAATATGTTATTCTATTGACATTTATTGAAAGGGAATTTGAAACTTCGGGCATTGCAACCTAGTGATAACAATGACTTTGTTTTTTCTACAGATTTATTCTTAACTGTAATTTGTATCAATTATTGTTGGTGTATGAGGGAATAAACCATTCAAACGATATGCATATATGTTCATTTTTTAAAAAGTATGACACATGTGAGGGTATACTTGTACCAGAAGTTATTCAAACAAAAAAGAAGCAAACAGTAGTCATGTAAATTGATACATTGCATTGTATTGTCATTTATTTGTGTATGCGTTGTCAGCGCATTTACACGTATAACAAGAAACTGCAATTCATCAAATGTATTACAACTATGGACTACTTAAAGCTAGCCTCCATACCATTAATATGCTTTACTTATTGTACAATGGACCAGCATACATTCCTCCGAAAACCACTTTCCGTAATTGATCTAACATTTCATATAGGGCGTCCGACTGGACAGCTTTTCAGACACAACAAAATACAACAACGTACGGCTTCTGCAGAGTTAAAGTTGCAATCGGACTAGCCAAATTATAATTAAGTGACAGCAAAGAAGGAGGTGGGAGTTTTAAATACACTGTTCTAATTTTCTATGTCTATCTTCTATCTTCTATAATTAAATGAATTTACATTCAAATTCTATGAATACTGTTTACGATATGAACTTCATAACAAAATAACCCATTGAAACGGGCTTAAGAGAAAAAATAACGAATACTAGTAACTTCGACACATTTAATAGAGTTAAAGTTGTTTCACTTTGCGCTAACCCATACTATGATGTTTATATTTATAAAGATTCAACTTAATATATTGATTTCAAAAAGGAGTTTAGAGTGCAAGAAAATGCAATAACTCTTCACACTCATGAAGCAATTATCAGTAATTGTATTTTAACCCAGCACTTTCCCTTATTGCCCTTGATATGGCATTTATATCAATATATGACATTTGATTTGACGTTTTAAGTGATGTTTTGCACATGAAGATTACAGAATGACCAACAATATCAGCAAAAAGCAATAACTCCGAAACAACTATAGAAAAAACAACGGTTCTTGTACCTTAACACTTTCTCTCGATGTCTTCTTTTCGTATATGACGTTTAATTATAATGAATAAACTACTTATGAATATATCATTTGTAAATGAAAAATTTAAAGGACAAGCTACCTTTATAAATAATGATGAGAAAATAATTGTCCTTATACTCGGCTTTTCCTCTTAAATCAATATATCATTATATAAAGTTTCATTTCAATACCTTCGATACTTATGCTCCACATAATAGATGGACTAAACAAAAAGTAAGAATAGGGCAATAATTAAAAAACAACTTATAAAAACGGTCTGGTTCTTGTAAACTACAATGTCTCTTAATGTATTCTTCCAATCAACAAAGCTTTCTTAGTTAAATACGTTTTAATAGTTAGACAACTACGCTCTGCAAAAGAAAATTAACTTAACGGAAATTAATCGTTTAACCACAAATAGATATTAACGATTATTTTACCCTGCACTTTACCTGAACGCCATCTTTAAGGACATTTGATTGACATCCATAAATACTTCCTCAATTAGGCTCCGCGAGAAAATAAATTAATATATGCCTTCCTTCGAAACATTCTGTGCAATCTCTGAATCTTGAACATGTATACTCATTAAAAAATTGTACTTTAACTATTTTGCATTGATTTCAGAATGAGTTCTTGAACACTTTCCAGTTAATTTGCACAGGTCAACGTGAATTGATACTTGTGAACTTCGTTAACATGAATATTATAAATGGATTATTTCCTAAGTTTCACGCTTATAAATTTCAAGATGTCATGCTATCCTCGAACTTTAAATACTTCACTTAGCTAATTGTACTTCAGGCACAATTAAAGCTTTGGAATTAAACTTCCATTACAAAGAAAGTGTGATAGAACGTTAACAAATCAGCGGAGTAAAAATTGTCTAAACACCGTATTTGTTCATCAACTATGAAGTATATATTTGGTCGATCTAGTGTAAGGCACATGTGTGCATCGGTGGTCGCCGTAATGCTGTTTTATGAACATTGCACTTGGCAAATATCGATACAATTGCTTTTTAAATAGTATTTGCCATGAAATAGCTTGTAATTGTTATACACTTTGCATAACAGCAAAGCGCATTTCAGTTCTCTACTTGTTCCCACCTATATAATGAAAGGTGAATAATACCTTTCATTTAAAATGAAATATAATGTGGAAATATATGATAAAAAAATCATCTATTATACAGGTGCGTCTGTAACGTGCTATCGAGCACTTTCATAATTCATTCACAACCCGATATGTCATCGTAATATTGCATTGTATTTATTTTAATATCTCTACAATGAATATAAACCACAATTGATAGAAATGAATAATGAATACATTTTTGGTCACTTTCTCAATTGTGATATACATAAATGTTTATTTATGCATAACAACACTTCACCTGAAATGTTCTATGCACTCTAAAAATAAAAAAAAACACTTTTTTACACTGTCCATTCTATAGTTGTTTCAAACAAAATACCGAATAACTGATTTAAAATATGTGTTATCCGTTTTGAACTCGTATGTATTAAATACATATTATTAACTGAAAACATGTTCAGTTATTTGTGAGAAGATTAGTTTTTTTTCTCAGTGGAGCATATTCTATGTATTCAAATCTAGGTGTACGGAAGTAGTCGAAGCTTTTCTTTTTATCATATTACCGTTCCGAATAATTGAAATTAAGCAGTATTGAATATACTGTGGAACAATACTGGTATAGAACTAAACACTGTGTGTGCCCATTATGTCGTCTTATTACTGTCAACTGACCCAGTCACTCGTATTCAAGTCTAACAATTGACAGTTTTACGTACAACTTCTAGGAAAGTTAAATCTATAATAATTCAGTTGGCTTATAATAACCCAGTAGTAACGTAGTTTGGCAAACTTGGCGCATTTAATGTACAGGCATTAACGCACTAAACCTGACCATTGATTGTAAATGCGCTGAATTTTGTAGATGTTACATGTACCTTTGTGGCTTCCTACTTGAAAGTGGAATTCAATATTTGTAAACTGTAATGATGGTCGTTTAAGCTTTGGTCATAACTGTACTCAAAAAAAAATAATCATGTTAAACTTGATATATCTATAAAAACATCACATGGATCTATAATAACAAGCCAATGCTCTACATATTTTGGTTATGACATGCGTTTTAGCCGATTACATCAATGTATCACTACGTATTATGCACTTTCAGATCGCCAAAACATCAACAGTATAGTTATATTGATCTTTTGAAAGACTTATGTTTAAAACGTGTTGATACAAAATACATATTAGAGAGAATTCAAATCGGACTTGCACTTCTCTTAATCGGGAATCTCACACAAAATCACTGCACCTTTTACGTGGTAGCAGATTAGCAGTATTCCCTGTTTAAGGACTTCCAGCGTCTGTGCAAGAAAAAATAATGATTCAGCGGTTTCAAACATTATTGGCGTCTTATCAACACCAGCGGATGTTGACCGCAGTTTTTCGTATAACTTTTAACGGCATATTACATTTAAATGGCCATTATAAAAATGATATTTAAAAAGACTTAATTACCACGAACGAAAACATAACAGTAAAAATTCAGACAAATTGACAAACATAAACAAATCCACATTAACAACATTTACATATTTACGTGTATAAATTGCAAAAGAACATCATTTAAACTGGTAACTCGACGCGGATGTCAACCCCTGTGCATGTTTCAATATTATTAAGATGAGATCAATTCAGTGCATCTAATCATGTCTGATATTGATTATAGCTTTCATACATTGAAACTTTCATATCCGATATATCTCGACTGAATAAAACCGATGCATATCACGCGCGCCTCGTTAATCCCGTTTGATTAGTTCTTGTTCTGGAAGGACATTTTCAGAGGATGACTTAGTAGGTTAATTGTGTGATGGGATTTCACAATCAGATATTATGGAATGGAAAATGAGCAAGAAACATTTTTAGTTAAAGGTATTTCTGTAACATGTAATTTGCATAATATATATGTTTATGAACGAGTAAATAAATCATGCCCTTGTTCCTTAAATTGCATTTATGCAAATCAATATGTTCGATTTATTTTTTGAAACATATGTATGTAAGTATATGTCGATTGAAAATAACATAATACGTGTCAAAATAACAGTTGTAATGAAAGAAAATGAAGTATATATGCCAATTAAATAGCTTCTTTTGTAAGAAGTAACCGAGTTATGAGTGTGTTTGAATGGAATAAATACTTTACCGAAAGCATGAATCGTACACATTGTGCACTTTTTTGATTTAATCCTGGGTAATCAGACGCTATTGAGTATGAGGATATTACCCGTGTAATATGTTTTTATTACGAAATCTTCTTTAGTATACAAATTTTGATACAGACGATTGTATGTTCGTCAATAATTGGTACATATACAACGTGTACTGCATTTGTTTCTGAAGTATTTGTGGACTTGGACGGAAATTTCCTTATGTCATGTGAGCAATTTATATTGTGATACACGTGCCAATATGTTCTATGGAATTTGTTGTTGTAAGAATGTATATTTGTGTTTTGTTTTAAAACAGAGCTTGACGAATGTAAACGTATACTAATCTTTTAATGCTGACATTAGTAGCAAATCATTACTGCAAACTCAATAGTAGCATATACCAGTTATATCCGTAGGAATATCACATTCGTTTTATAATAATGTGTTTATGCTCCTGAAGGAATCAATACAATAAACGCAGAGTCCGTCGTTCACCCAACCGTCTTCACAGCAGTCCATCTCGCTTCTTGTCCGGAAACATAACTCAAGAGCCTTAACAAATGCAACAGAAACTTTATATTATTATAGAGGGCTTTAAGGGGAAGTGCAGGGTAACACATTGCGCTCTCTTCGATATGTACGGAGTTATTGCTCTTTCATCATTTGGTTGTACGGTACATAATTTCATTAGTGCTGATAGATTCATTTAGTGAAACTTCAGCTTCACCAGCAAGAGAGAAAACTTATTACAGCATACAATACCTTATTTATGGCGAGGAACCAATTGCCAATAAGTGCGACCCAAAGCAAATGGTTTGTACAAGACAAACAAATACACAACACATACACAACAGATGATAGAGCAACTTATGTGACAAATTATTTATATTAAAACATGGTGCATTTATTAAGGTCTTTGAAAGAAATTGCATTGTATAAGAACAAGAACTTTTCCGGAAGTTGTTTTGTCTTTCGTTATGTTTTGTATATAACGTTTCGTTTGAGGAGCAGAACTATTCAAGTAGTGAATGTATTTAAATGAACAACCACATAATTCGAGATAATGTCAGGAATGTGACAAGACCTTGGGGCCACTTCACTCTCTTCAGTATGTACAGAGTTATTGTCATAAATTAATTGTTCATATGTGGAGTATAAGTGTATACATATTGAAGGGAAACACATATATTTTCAGTTGTTGAGAGAGGACATTGACATGAAGTGCATGAAATAAGAACCATAATGTGTTCTATATCACGTTCGAAGTAAGTGCGCTGTACGTATTCTGCTTCTGCAAAGCAAAACATACATACTGCACTTTTCTTTTCCGAAGCATAACACAAAAATATAAATACATTCATATGGTTCTAACGGGCTTCAGGAGGAAGTGTCGAGAACCAGAACAATCCCTCCTAATAACTCTGACATTCTCGTCAAAGGTTTTCGAAGATTTGGATTATTTTACATTACAACTGTTATTATATGGTGTAGACATAACTAAAAAGCTATTTGATTCACATGAAATCTTAGACAATGGTAGAGTACTTTAAAAGGTAGTGTGCAGTTCAAAAACCATAGTTCTTTCTTTGATATGTACCATGACCCTTTGTTATTGTATTGTTCAAAGAATAACTATAAATATTATACAAATTGAAAAGAAAGTTCATAAATAATATTGTTTCTACCGAGATTAACTGCAATGTATAAGACTATATAAAATGATAAAAATGTCAATGTCCTTCTTCGGTTTTCTTGTTGGTGTTCTTTTTATATTCACTAGTGTATAGCATAACGTGTTTAGCATAAAAGACATTCTTACAAGACATTCTTACATTCACCCATGAAATATATTTCGTCCAACGCACGCGAACGACATACCATTTTATGGTGATTGACCACATTAACGTTATGCATCTTGTCGGAATTTCAAATACTTATTAGATCAGGAAAGCTCTAGCCACAACATGAACATTGACACTCACAACTTAATCAATTGCAGACATGTAGTGCTTATTAAGGTGTTTAATCTCGTCGACTCATGTGCAAGCAACAATTCAGTGTACACCTTAGCAACGACTGTTTTGATCTAGGTCTAGTATTATGTTATGTTTAATACTCATATATTGTAAACAATAAGAGATTAACGTGATATTTGTATTTTCTTCATTTCATCGTGCCTCAGAAAGTTGTTTAACACTAAGGAATTGAAATTGAAATTAAATCTAATTCAAAGTTTTTTTTTAAATTCTTATTTAAAACAATGATACGATGTTAAATTGTATGCGTACGTGTGTGTAAGTGATTAATTATGGGCTAAGTGAGAGATTCGCGCGCTATTCAATCGGTTGAATCACCCTGTGTTTTGAATTAACCTAGCAAATGCATAACCAAAAGTCATATCCATGAAGCTTTTGTAATGAGAACGTATCTCTATTCAGTCTGGAAATTCGTAATAAGACAAACAACGTCTGATTTATTAGGGATTCAGAATGTATACTTATGTTTACGTCCATGGTAGACGCTGAAATTAAGAAATGTGTCTCGAACGGTTTATCACTGTCATGATTATCTAAATTAACATGATAACCTAAATGTGGTTGATCTATGTCCCGTTATAAAACACTAGCTCAGCGGACATAATTAAATGACTTGTGAACGCATCACGAAAAGTTACGCTTTTCTAATTTGTATAATATTTCATGCTTTGTTACCCTTCATATTTTGTTGCATTTATTTCATCGTGAAACTTTACATATTTGTAACTAAATACGGGAAAAAATAGAACCGCAGGTAGTCGCTATTTTAAGATAAGATTAACCTGTCTATGAACTTCAGTCTGTCTTTTCTTTGTATTTGTATAGAGATAATTCTTCTAGAAAAGCTCGTTTTAAGTGTAATTATATTGCTTCGATGACGTTAATTTGGATAATTGAAAATGATACAAATGTTTTATATCGCAGTAATGAGCACGTCAACGAAGGAAATACTGGTAATTAATCTGTGTAGCTTACTAAAAGAAAATACATTGAATAAAAAGAGCACTTAAAATAAAACACTACCGAAACCATAAAGTAATATTTTACATGTGTTCCATGCACTTTTCTGAATAACATCTCTGTGGTCTTATTTTATTATCATATATTACCACATGCGATACACGAATAAGCAAATTTATTAACAGAATCTAAGATTATCACAGTTACTGATATCTACTTAGATAATAATCAAGAGAAGCTATGATTGATAAATTATCTTATAATTAAGCTCGTTAATAACACCACGTTTGATCTAGATTCTTATAATATTTATGGTAACGCTTACCTTAAACACGCGTTCTAACCTCTAGTACATTATTAAACAAAACGTGTAGCCAACACTATCGGAACATGTATCATTGTACGTAAAACTCGTTGACTGAGTTTGAATAAAAATATTCCAGACGGAGATTGCGCCAGATGGCATTTAGTTTTTATTCACAGTATTCCATATGCTTAATAACCTGATTGCCAACGATACAAACGGACCTCATATAGTTCAGATGTGCTTGCCAATATATCCACGCACTATTTCTGTGCTGTTTTCTCGACTTTGAACTCCATTTCGCTTCGACACAATCCACTCTTGTGATCACAGGCATCAGGTACGGACAAATTAAAGGAAGAGGAATATTTCGCCTTGTCAAATGGCTTCGAACGCCAATAATATATCGACTTTTCTTTGGCGGAACTTTTGGTCGTGGCGGGGATTATGAGAAGCTTAAATAAGTTTAAAACTGTAAAACTTAACCTTGAGCAATATTGCCTTGGAATTTCTGTGATTGAGCGATGATTTTATTGCGTTTGAAATATAAATATTTTGCTCTGTAAATCAAAACATGGTTTTACACGTGAACATACATATTATACAGTTATAGATTAGATAGTAATTGATTATGACGTGATATTCAATGGTTGCATTTATTATTTACTGAGGCGGTAGCCGACGTCAGTATTATGTTCTTCCGGTGATTATCACATAATATAGTATGGCCCTTTAGTACATTCGTGTTTTATCATACGGTCAAGTTATCTGTACCATGCAAATCAATTACATTTAAAATGTTTTATATGCCGTGCCGTTTTCCGATTCGATGTATTGGGTAAATGTATACAAAATTGTAAAATGAACATATTTACAGAAAATGATAAAATATGAAATTTTCCATCTAATTCACATGACAATAGTAACAAACTTTAGAAAAAAATTAAAGAAGAAAATTATTCAAAGTATCAATGGCAGATGGTTCCGTGGTTACAGTTGTTATCCGGCACAAACTAAATATCATTTTCGCCCCGCGCATAAAATGCGGAAACATGACTTAATATGGTTGTTGCTATTTTTGGACCAAACGTATTCTGATCCGGACTTTCGAGTTAAATGTAATACATTTGAGTTCGAGGACTTCTGCATGGACCAAATTAATTGAGAATATAGAAAATATTATAGTATTAAGTACGTTATGTATTGTGCGTATACGTATACAGGTGTAAACACGAAATCATTGTGAGTGAGTACACGCATATCAAAAGGTATGGTGTACAGGCGATGGTTCAAGCGATTTGAAAATCAAGAAGAGCACTCTAACTTATAAATAAACCTTATTGTCAGAAATAAAGTTTTGGGACACAAGTACTTACACATTTAAATACGTTAAATAATTTCATTTAGGGTGAGTAAGAGCAATTGAAACACTGATGATTAGAATCAACTTTATCAGACTTGGTGGACTTTTAGAACGCTGTTTTTAACCCATTTTACTGACACACGAATACTAAACTTAAAATGCATGTTTTATCTGCTGTGTTGCCTGAAGTTGTATTTGATTATGTATGGCATAATTTAGCAAACGCATTGCGAGAAAACATTGTTCATAAGAATTACAACGCACTAAATATATTTTCTCTTAAAATAATCAGCTTGAGTGCAAGGTTTAACATCAATAGGATAGAATTTTGAAGGAGACATTAAATAATATATTTGACTTTTAAAATTCACTAATTGCGTTAATCTTCTTGTTAAAGGTTAATACTTCTTAAAATGTGAGGGACATATTGATAATAAACCTTTAGTTTTTGAAGCTGTACACTTGAGACGTAACATGAACATGAGCATAATTTTGATCTTTGGCTAGAAAAGACTCATTTACGTCAGTTTACATCATGATGAATGCGTAGGTTCGAGGTGCATATAGACCGCAGATGCGATACATTAAGCCATGCTTTGACATTACGGTAACAAGACGAATGGCATTATCCGTATGAAGCTACTTCTTAACATTAACATGCGCCATTTTCCATAAGTTTCCTGGACTAATGAAGGAACACATTTAACGAGCGTAAAACTAACGATAATGTTCCCTTGTTAGCATGCGGAAATAGAACGAACATCAGTTCATGCTATTTATAACCAGTATTCCACAAATTAAATGTTTGGAACTAAGTTACTGACTTGAAAAGGTCTGGAGCTAATTCTTAACATTTTATTAACTTGTGAGTTTATTGGTTAATATAAAAGGCATATGGCACGCATTACATACCAAATCTATTATTTCAATATGAGTATAAAGGCATGTTGAGGTAAAACTATTACATCAACGACCAACCTGTAATAATGTTGAGAAACGTAATGCATCATGTTTTTTATCCAATATATATGTACGGGATATTTGCCAAGTAACGTTTAAATGAATATTACATAGTGACAGAAAACTGATACACATATATGTTTGAGTGAAAATAATAGCAATAAATTTGAAACAAAGTATATTTGCATTACGTATTTATGCATTGTGATCAAAGTCGACAAGCATACACTTTTCCATATTAAAAGGGAAAATAACACAAAATAATGTGAACATAAGTCCTTGGAATAATACAAAAAAGAACTAGAAATATTAATTTAAAATGGAAGATTGACACAGAATAATATGAACATAATTCCATGGTGTAACACAAAACAAGAACTGAAAGTATAGGGAAAACAAACTAAATGCCGAGGCGACACTCGTCCCAAATATCAGTTTTGACGATAATTTTATTCAAAAGAAAGTCGGTAAAACATAATAACAAACTTAATATACTAATACATAAAAAATATTGAGAATATTTTTACCATTACATCAATAATTCTTATTAAACACATTTCTTCAGAACGTTGTTTTATCAATTAATCGCTAACGAGCATGTTGTATTATCAACCGGAGAAAAAAACTCTTTAATACAATCACGATATTAACTGATAACCCATAGAAATCAGGGACGCGTTTTGTATATCAGCCCGATAACAAATTACCAAGTATCGTTAACGAGAAGCAGGGACTAAATGGTGGCTAGTTAATTATAATTACATGACACATATTTGTAAGCACGGGCTTGTCAATCAAATCAATATTATTCTATATGGTCGTTGACATTTTGTTTCTGTATTTCTTTCTTTAACACATTTTTCATATGGCTGAATGATGAGCACAGCGCTCCCTGTCTACTACGTAAGAGTAATCAATTTTAGTCTCATATCAGTTACAGATCCACTACACGACGTATGTTCATTTAAATGGTATTTGTCATAAAATAGCTTTTACGATTACGTATGTCAATGAGAGCCATTGTAAATGGGAGCAAAATTGCATACCTATTTTGACGACAGCATGCAAACAGGCGAAGTTTATTATATAAATTGCGTGACATGGTTCTGTCCATATTGGTGTTTAGAAATCACCTAACGAAAGTCATTTCCCACCCACCTATTGGATCACCGTTAAAGGGCAATGCTCAATTATACTTGATTGATTATCTACCAGTCAAGGATGAAATACACTTCTTACACTTAAGGTCTTCAACCCTATACCGAATTACGCTTTGGCCTCTTATCATAACGCATATGCCTATTAGCCATCCACGATTTTGTTTCTGTAACATGTTTGCTGCCTATATTGATATTTCCCCTCGTCCAGTTATGTTCGACATCCCATGAAATCGATTTCATTTTCTTAGCTTTAAATGTCAAACTTTTTTTCATTATTACACATTGGTATTGTCCGCTTCTGAGTGTCAGGGTTAAGAATCAAAAGGCCTCTACAACAGAAATAAGTAATACAAATTTAATGTACAAGTTGATACAAAGAAGCCGACTGAGTTCACAGTTTATAATTATTCTGCCTTAAGTGTATCCATATTTCAAAAATTCCATGAGTGAAAGTATACAATTCGAATCGGAATGTAGAAATTCAACTCTGCAAATAGTATGCATATAGATATTGACACGTTGTATTTTCAGTACGTTTGACAGTTACAATAGACATATTCTAGCATTGCTTTAGTTAACTAAATATGCTTAATAGTTTTTTTCTATATGTGTTACAATGGGTTATCAACAATATATTACATGTTTCAAAAGTTATTGATGCATTTCGTTTCAAATGTCAAGTACCACCTGACTCAATTAATCTGTGATCTATCTAATTTGTTATTTTGTTTTATCTTCAACATGATTTTTGCTAACATAATGCTCTGAATATGTTATTTATGCTCGTTAGTTATTCGGATTGCCAAAGTTGACATGTTTAGACCGACTGTGTCCGTATCGTTAGCCGCAACTGGTAATCAGGGGAAAATTTGCAAATTTATCTCCAACCTATGACAATAAAGCAACGCTGCCGAATGACAAATGCGAATTCCTTACTCAAACAGTCACGAATACAAGAACGTTAGGCTCCAGATTTTCCACGTGACCTTTCGTTAGCTGGAATAGGCTCCAAATTTTCAATGTGAACTCTCGGCAACTGGAATAACGAATACCAATTACTGTATGCGAAGAATTGTGTTTCTCAGAGAATACTGACACATTCATAACAATGATTTTTGGGAACATGTTAAAGAGACATGTACAACTCTATGTCATTACATTTGTAAAGACACGAATGGGTGTCATGCGATATTGCTGGTGTATTGTAAGGAAATGGACACTAAGCAATCGGTCTCCAAATTTAAAATGCAGAGTATTCAAATGTTGTTTACAACACAAGTTGCATATATTTGACTATGTTACAATACTAGTTACAGCGGCTCACATGCATTTAGATATATGTAAACAGTAGCGGTAGGCTAATGAAAATGATATTCCGATTGGAGAGTCTGTGCTGGAAACATTTTAATCCGAAAACTCGACGTGCTTGTTTCAACAAATTCTCATCAACACACGTCGTTTTTGTAATGCAAAGATTGCATCCCAGTGTACACAGACACATATAACATGACTTAATTGGGTGAAACATCAATCTCGGATAGTTCATCGCGTCTGGTAATGACAAACAACGTGCAATGAAACCTGGTTTTGATTTTTTTCCATCTTGCCTTATGCTGATGAGGCATTCAGTGCATCTTAGGCCGAAGAGATTATTTCTTCAGTTCTTCAATTAATATAAACCTTCATAACCGACTTATCTTCGGCTTTTAAACAAAATCTATTTATATAAGTCTTGCATCATTAACCAGTTTTTATTTCTATAGACATATTGAAAAGAAAATTAGATAAATGAAATATCGTTCATCGATGGACAGTTTTAATGGAATGATTGACGCAATCAATACGCGAATAGTATCTACACAATCAAAGCGAGTATATACATGGTCTTTTGCGACAGTTCACGGTTGTAACACACTTTCGTCCACTATATGGAAACAGAGAACAGCCTTACATGTGCGTGCTGTCATCTAAATCATTAATACTAGTACTAATATATATATATAAACATTTACTGATCAGGAACAAAATGCATGACAGTGTGCATGCAGGCAGATAAATATACATCAACAAGGACACAGTTACAACTTTCTATTGGTTTATATTTATGTTGTTAAACATAACATGAAAACATCGTATACACTGGACAAATCTAGACGCGGATTTCCACGCCTCTGCACATATCAATGGTATCGATATTAGATCAACTCGGTATATTAACCCATCTCCAATGTTCATTATAACTTTCATACATAACATTGAAACTTTCATATCCGATTTCCCCTGGCTGAATATTATTTATGCATATTAATCTCGCCTCATTATTTCGTTTTGAATAGTGTTTATTCCGAGAACATATTGAACAGAAACAGAAAACGGATGACCAAGTGTGCTAATTGTGCGATGGAATTACACAATTTGAAGTTATGAAATGGAAAAATGGCCCAACGAGCGAGACAATTAATGATTTAAAACACGTGTTTTGTGTGTTATTTTTATTTTTGAGAGCAATCAACACTATGCGAATTGTAATAATCCTGTGATCTTCAATTTGACAAATTCCTAAGATTTCTTATAAATGTATTTAGTCTCAAATATTGTCCGTGTACGTGTTTATACAAAAGTGTTTATTTTATTGCTATTGCATTTACATAACTCCTTTTTTTTGGATTGTATATACAAATACTATATATTTAATGATATCAATGGCAAAAGAAGAACCATATTGTATACATGTGTCAATATGTAACATGTTCAATTGTGTTGCAGTTGTACAGATTGTTAGCTTGATTTCCCCCCTAAAAGACTAAGCTATACTACTGATCAAAATGTCTGCGTTGAGGTCGCCTTCTGCCTAATGCTGTGGTCACTGTAAACACGAAACATCTTCATAACACTGTTTCTACGACAAGTACGCTTGGAGACTTTTCTAACGAAACACGTATTCAAATTAATATAGCTCCGTTATTTTGGAACGGATTTTGTTGAACATTTAGACTCAGAATCATTCAACACATTCTTAATACTTCCTGAAAATGTAATTGAAATTGATTTACACAAATATAAAACTTATTAACAAATTAAAAACACCACTGCAAAAGTCAAATTCGCAAAATCGTAAAACGTAAAAAAATAACAATGACAAAAGTCACGAATATCACCAAGTTGAGTGGCTGATACCTTGTGTATCCTCCTATGGCTCTAACAACGTCTTAACATCTCTGACTCACGAATATCACCAATTTGAGTAACTGATACCTTGTGTATCCTTCTATGGCTCTAACAACGTGTGAACATCTCTGTCTCACGAATATCACCAATTTGAGTGGCTGATACCTTGAGTATCCTCCTATGGCTCTAACAACGTGTAAACATCTCTGTCTCACTACCATGCAGTTGATAATACAATGTTTCGCCACTCTTTCACAAGAGCCTGTTCTAATACACGCAAAGTGAGTGGGCCAACTGGTCTTCTCCTTAACAGCCCGTCCAATTCGCCCAAAATGTTACATAATTAGTTATATCTAGTACAGTTATGAACAATTAACTTTTCATTTTAGAAAAGCATTAAAACATGCTTACAATTAAACGTTTTAATGACTGACCGGCTTGCAAAATGCAAATTGCGCGGTTGCGCTTCTTAATATTTTTTACGAGCCATATTGTTTTTTTTTTAATTAAATTTGTTTTCCTGGTGTACGAACCCAACCAGGATTACAAAACTGACATACAATTATAATTGTATTGCGTTTCACCATTTCCACGTGCACAAAGATAAAACCATATCTCCTTACGTGCTTAAGCGTCCGATAGTCTCGGATGAATGATTTTATCATGAACTTGCACAGACTGTAGTCAAATGACCACATATACAATTTTAAATCATTTACTCATAACTAAGAAATTCAAGTTTGAAGTGTTGCGTTAGGAAAGTCTCCAAGAGTTTGCATTCATATATCAAATGTGTTCGGGGTTATTGTTTGAGGTCACTGACCAAGTTCCATAACTAAGACCAAGAGTTCCGCATTATTATGCCACTTGGTGTACTAATATATTTCAGGTTAACGTCTGCGTGGAGCTATTACATATATGTGTATCTACCACATATATTAAAATACAACTTCACGTATGATTTCTCAGTCTTTTAAAACATTAATTAACTATAACGTTGACCAGCTTTTTAGCAGGAGTTCACTCACGTTGTTGTGTTCTTATGCAAGTCCGGTGAAAGTTTGCATGCGCGATGACGATTTGGTTCACGTAAGCTAGCAACAAATATATAACTATGTGTACTAATAAATTCTTCACACATATACGGAAAATCATAAGATTATGGAAGGTCACATAGAAAGATCCATAACTCTGACCTGCAATTTAATATCATTATTCTCCTGTTGGAACCTAGAACTTCAGTTTAACGTCAGCATGTACCATCTCAATATCTCAATCTCTACAACAGATATAAACAGAACTTGACCAGCCGTTTAACAGTATAATGACCCCTAAATACATAAGAAAAATAAGGTTAAGTTTGCGTTGAGTTGAAATTCAGAAGAAAGTTTGCATGCAACAAGTACATATCTATATCACTACTACATATATTCAATTGAAACATTACACATGTATTCGGTATCATACTGCGAGGTAACTAACCAAGGTCTTTAACACTAGCCAGCAATTTAGCAGATCTACGCCGTTATTTATTTTTTAACTGAGGCAATTAAAGTAGATGTCTGCGTGCAATATTTCCTATACTATCTCTGACATGCAGATCTTTTACAGGGCAGCAATTTTGCAAGTTTGTCAACGTCAAGGTCACTGTTGCTAAAACAGGTGAAAGACTTGCGCATAACAACTTCATTCAGCATGGACATAAAGTGCTGAAACTTTCTGGTAGGTTAAATGCTGATCTAGAGAGGAATTGCATTTTTGGCCAGTTGTTTCAAGGTTACTTTTTCTATAATAAAAAGATTTTAAGTTCGATCCATTTAGCTTGAATGAAAGTATTTTGCTGCAATTTTCCTTGAATGTAGCTTACATGCAGACATTATGTGGTATTTAATTTGGTAGTAGTATGCTATTACTAAATAAAGATAAATTATGTCCGCTTAACGATTTTAAATGAATTATTGTGTTGTTATTTTGTTGGGAAGTAACTTAAAAGCAGACATTGCTTGCACAGTAAATTTAATTAAACTAAATCATTCGGTTAAATGTGAAAATCTAGTTTGTTGACATATCTTCATTTATTGTTTTAATGTATACATGTTCAGATTTAAGAGTACATATACAAACCAGAAGAATAATCGAGCTCAGTCTTGGAACAGCTCGTGTGCTATTCATATATTTGCATTGTTAATAACGCTTTAAAAGTAGCGCAAAATCCTTAATTTGTCCGCAGTTTCTGAACACCTGTCAAGTCAAACAACCCATATGACAGGTTAGTCAATTAAATAAAGTGGGTGCCAGCAGGAATTAATCCTGGTTCATTGTGCAATGAGTGATGCATATATAATTGACATCTCGCCTGGACGATGATCGCTCCGCCCACTTAGTCACGTGGCTAAGCTGTCTGAAAAGCTAACACCAAAGTGGCTTCTTTGCCTTTAGATTGCCGGTATTCCGGATGATTTTTATGGACTTTTACACCCCCAATAACACTGGTAAAAGGGGTTTGTAAAATTTATGTATTATGCAAATGCAAGAAATATTAGTTTATAAAGAACATTAGATATTTATAACGGGTATTTCGGTACGTTAAACACGCTGTCAAACGCTTGCGCGCTTACCGAAATCTAACCTGTTACTAAGTGTTATGGTGGTATTAGCAATAAATTAACACTTCTACACTGGTATATACCCATGTTATTTTCGAAAATATTTACGAAACATGTTTTCCCGTATGTATTTGGCACGAACTAGCGCTTTAAAACTGGTATTTCGGTTAATTTTAACACGCTTTCTGACGCCGAGTTGGTAGCTAAATCCCACATGTTATTACGTATAAAAGTGATATTAATACTATTAAACATTGCTTATGGGACATTTATCAATCACTATAATTGAAAGGGCAAAACAACACAGTCAGTTTGGTCATTGTCTGATATAAATTAGCGTTCTGTGAAGGGGATTTCGGTCAGGATACTTAAAAAAGCTACTAGTATCAGACGCTCGCGCAGGTATCGACTTCTCCCAAGTTACCGCGTTTTTTGGGGATATCAGTAATAAATAACTTATGTACTGTGGCATTTATCGATACGTTTTTATTAAAATAGTAACATAAAATTGTTATCACTTGTTTCTGACACACACAAAAACACGATTTATAACGGGGATTTTGTTCAATTACGCAAAGTGGGTATCAATATTCCCTATTATTTTACACATACAAGTGATATAATTCATACTAAATAATGCTGATATGACACATCCAGTTTTTGAAATAAATTAATGTTCTATAAGGGGGATTTCGGTAATTCTACATATTGAAGCTTCCACTCGCACTTGTCAAGACCACATTACCGCGTTTGGAAATGGTATACATTCAATTCATCTAACTTATCTTTATGGCTACCTATTGTCTGAGTTACATTAACCATATTTACATAGTTTTACCATATTTAATTTCCTCTTATTTTTTCGAACAAAATAAACGAAACTCAGAAAAAATGAGAAATAGGCATACGATCTCTAAGTGTGGATTTAAAGCGTTAATTGGTGACACCACATGTCTGCACATGTGTAGATACCGGTATTAAGTCAAGAAATCACGTGTCACCTTCTAATAACATGTATAATGACAATCAAGTGCATTACCTTAAGAGTAATAAATCACAGAATGAATTAGGCTTCATGCTGAGTTTTATTTCTCTTAAAGTAATGCAGATAAATCTTGCTTCCATTAATCACCTAATAACTGATAAAACTATTAAAAAACACAAACTTTTATGTGACGATCATATCGATAACATAAACTTTTAAATCTGCTAATATATTTGATAATAGCATATTGTGATTGTCGTTGACAGTGTTGACGTTCAGTTGTTCATGGGTTCGATCGCATGCATTTATCCAATTCTTACACTTCTCGAAATCCTTTTTCGGCTTTGGAAACGGTATTAATGCAATGTCACCAACTATACTTTCTGGATATCGATTTTCCGAGTTACACAATCCCAATTTACACCGTTTAACTATATTTAATCTTCGTTTTTAATGAGGAAAACAAAAGAAACTCGTTTTAAAAAAAAGGTGAATATCAAGATTCTGCGTGTAAAGAAAATGGCGGAGAGCTCGTTGGTAACTTGAGCGCCCGATTAATCGATGGCTGATTGGTCGATCGACATTTAGATAAGGATTTGATTGACAGTTGGCGAGATGTCAATTGGAGACAAGATGTAACTATTCCATAGTATTTCTCAATAATGTTTTTTGTTCCTATGATAATCCTTTTAAGTGATGTTGATCCTGTTCAAATTAGAACAAAAACTGATGTGGCACCTAGGTGAATGAACTAAAACTGGATTTATGTAATGTTTTTATGCTTTAAAAATGCTATGAGTGTTTGAGACTATATGTCTAAGGGGGAAAGCCATGTCATACATAGGCATTTGCATATTTGACTTAATAGCAGTTATACTCATATTTCAATTTAAACCAATAATGCACTGAGCTACACAAGCGCCAACTAATAAACAACCACATCAATGAAATCACAACACTCGAATATATATGACCAAACGATACGTAATAAATTTCACTTCTTTCCGAGCATTTGAAGGGGCTTTATTATGTTGTCTATCTTGAAATAATGAAGATGATCAAGCCAAACACAAGAGAACAACAATTCTGTTTATTGTGATTTGATAGAAATACGGTATTTATCTTGTCTAGATGTCACTCATTAGTTTAATAATAAAATCCATAGTATGGAGTTTAAGAAGGCACACATTGATACCGACAACAATAAAATCAACTAAACTAAACATGCACTGGCCAAGTGATCCGCCTCATCAAGGCACATGCATAAGCATTGCGTCTAACATGGAACTTAAACAAATTATTTTTGTTATTCAATTTCTGCACTAAAGAATTAATTTCGCGATAAATGCAATACTGATAACAAGTGTTTATGTTCAGTACTCTTTGAGCCTTTTGAGTAACTACAGTTGTTTAATAAATATATTTTTCGACTACTCCTCAAAACCAGTTTTACTTATATATCTTGATTATGCGAAGATCGAGTGTGGTTACTACGTTGACCCTTTAGGTTAAAACTATATAGAAACCTATATAAATAATCAAATGTGATTTTTAAGGGACCGCTACAAACTACAAACTGCCATATTCTGTGTTACTTTTGTAAAGCGTTACACAGTAAAAACAAAACTCTTTAGTTCTGGTTTTTGAAAACGACTGTGCTCGAGTTTTTAAAGCATTATGCCTGCTTAATTGTAATTATAATAAACAAAACGAAAATACGTATGACACCATTTAATAAATCGGGAATTGATATCATTTTTTTCATAACAAATAAATGTATGAACATGATCATATACGATCAAAGTCTTCTCAGATAACGTCATGAAAAAGCAAAAGATTTACTTTTCCTAAATATAAATGGTACTCTCAGTTACCCATGTGACACACTGTTGGCAGTCCCAAATAAACACATTACTCAACAATATCGTATTCCATAAGTTACTTTAAGTAAATCAATATACTTAAAGATGGCGAGTGAAGTAAGGGTAAAACCATAATATTTGAATTCAAAGAAACTCACGAAAATATTTTGCTTGGATATTTTTTAAATAAATGCGCTGATATGATACGATATATTAAACTTGACCCTAAGGAATATTTCATCCGATTCAAAATTTAGATTATAAATATCGTGCATTATTGATACTGATCTTATACGGATATATAAAGACACCCGTATATTATAATCTATACAACGAATGCAATTCGACCTTAACCGATAAAGTGAAGTTGACTGCGCAAGCTAATAAATGGTTGCTGTTTAGTTCAATACGTGATTTTCAATAAAAACTACTTTGTGTGTATAATCCAAATCCAGATGTACGGACGTACTCGAAGATTTTCTTTTTTTCGTACAAGCGTTAAAAATAACTGACATGTAGCAGATGCTACTGAACTTTACACTGTGTGTGTATTTGTTATATCGTCTTACTCCCGTTAACTGACAAAGTCGCATGTATTCTTTTCTAATGAAAGATAGTGCTCTTTCAATTTCTGAGAAAGTTGAATTCAAACTCATTTAGTTAACGTAATGATACCATAATTAACACACTTAATGGCAAAGCATTAACTAACGAAAAAACTGACCATTAATTGTAAATGTGCGGTTCCGGTATTTGGTGAAATGAATGATAGTGAAATTCTATCTTTGTAAATAGTAATGATAGTCATCTAAGTTTTGGGCATAACTGTTGTTAATAATCGCATAATACCTTATAGAAATAATTAGAATGAGAGTGGAAATGTCGATACTATCATATAGTCCTTTTTAAGACAGTGATCTATTCCCTATACCTGTTTGTGTGGACATCTTGTTTAGCCGATTTAATAAATGTTTTTTATGCTTAGTTATGAAACATTGAAAATCATCGGCGAAAACATTCCCCCTAGTTTTCTAACCAGCCTGAAAGGGACATTTTAAATTTCAAATTAAATTGAAATGGGGTTGTGATAAATGTAATGTACTTGCTCGTCATAGAAAATCATCTAACAGAGTAAAAGCTTAACACCAGTAAATGATACACAAAAAAAGTAAAGAGTCGCAAATACCAATTAAAACTCAATATTAAATTTACCCATGCCTTGATATTTCGAAACAAAACGAGAAGACCACCAGTTATAAGTATGAACATCGCTTTAAGAACACTCTTTTACCGAACAAATTCGACAATTTTGTATTTTAAGAAGATCGTGACCGTATTGCTGTATTATCCAATTAATACCATGTTACTGCAAGGGTTTAGACGATCAAACCCAAGAGGGTCATATTCGTTTTGTCTATTGGTAGGGCCAGTAGAAGCATCAACACATTACTTTGTTAAGCCACGGCACATATTCATTGACTTCAACATGGCGCTGGAAGTTTGATTTCTTACCGAATTACTTAAGTACAAATCAATTAGAAAATAAAACGGGCGTAACTCTTCATAATAAATGTAATATTAAATGTTCTTACTTATATGAATATAACAATCAAAAGCATTTATTAAAAAAACGTTTTTCAATTTTCGAAAAAATACACGGAACAATGTTCTTAGTCAAAAGAAAACATTTACAAAAGCGCTCGTGAAACTATTGTGTGTCTCACTTTACCGGGACAAATAGTGCACGGTATAATCCCCGAAGACAAACATATATCCTCTATTTTGTGATAGGAACATATTCACTTCATATGTGTACACACCATGACCGGTTATCACCAGTGGGCAGCTCGACGAATCACCATCGGTATAATTAACCAGAAATAATTGATCTTTCCAACAGCGTATGCTTTGCATATATATAACATATTATACCGCAGCCTAAGCCCGAAATATCCCACTAATCCATGTCAAGGAACACTGGGACATTCAGAGTCGAATCACACATAATTATAAAGATCAAAATGTATCAACTTTTCTCGGCATTTATATTGGCAACAGAGGATGTTCATGTGTGTCGTCCCCAA
The DNA here is from genome assembly GCA_007657795.1 of Dreissena rostriformis. Lineage (NCBI taxonomy): Eukaryota > Metazoa > Mollusca > Bivalvia > Myida > Dreissenidae > Dreissena > Dreissena rostriformis. Next base: position 127,296 of record VMBQ01000159.1, read on the forward strand.
TAAAGTTATTATTCTGTTGATCTGGTGCATATTATACCATTGATTAATTACATCAAACATAAATGTTTTTTTAATGCTTTCCATTTGAAAAATAATGATTAATTCTCGGCTACGATGAGGTTTGATGCGTCATTAAATCGGTGTTAACACCAAATTCTTCTCATTAACCGTTCCAAGACGATGACAACGGCTGTAATCATTTGTTATGTGTTATGTCGTTCGTATTGTCTGCTACTGTATGGGCCATTGGTCACTACCTTAATATAAAAATAAAGCGTGCGTAAGTAAAATATTACTTTTTTGTTAATGCTTATGCAGTTTGTGTAACCTTATATAGATTACTTGTTTAATTGATTTTGATTCTAAATGTCCGTGATAGAACAACAAACATGTATATACTAAGATATACGTACTTCAAACGGATGCATGAATGTATGCATTCAGAACGGAAGGCGAAAAACAACAAGCCACATTTACAACGTCTACATATTAACATGTATCATGTGAAACCTTACATGCAAACATCAAATAAGCTGGGGGAAAAACTAAACAAGAATGTCTATCCCTTATAACGTTTCCATGTTATTGAGATGAGATCATTTCAGTACATTTAATCATCTTTGATATTGATTATAGCGTTCATACATTGAAACTTTTCATATCGGAATTATCTTGGCTGAATAGAACCTATGCATATTACTGTCGCCTCGTTAATCCATGTTGATTAGTCTTATTCAGAAAAATATTGAACATAATAAGAAGGCTGATGACTTTGTAGGGTAATGGTGCGATTGATTACCTAATTTGAATTATTTTAACGGGAAATGGTCCAATGGTTGGAAACCATAATTATTTTAAACATGTTATTCAATTGATATTGTTTCAAAGGGTATTAAAAATTTCGGGCATTGCAACCCAGTGCTTATCACAATGACTTTGTTTTTTTTATAGATTTATTCTTAACTGTTATATGTATCAAGTACGTGTATGAGGGAATACACTATTCAAACGATATGAATTTTCATTTTTTATAACGTATGACATATGTGAGGGTATACTAGTACCACTAGTTTAGTTCTCAAATCAGCAGCAAACCATTATTTAAAAAAAATAGAAGCAACCATTAGTCATATCAATTGGTATATGGTATACGTCCCATTTTATTGTTATTTAGTTATGTTCGCTTTGCCAAAGCCTTTACACGTATAACATGAAATTGCAATCCATCTAATCTACAACTATGAAGTACTACACGCTAACTTTCCAATAAATAAAATACTTTACTATTTATTCATTGAGCCATAACACATTACTCCGAAAACCGCTTTCCGTAATTGATCTAACCTTTCATATAGGGCGTCGGACTGGGCAGCTTTTCGGACACAGACAATAAAATACGGCTTCTGCAAAGTAACAGTTGCAATATGAATAGCCAAACTATACTATAGTGACTAGAAAAAAGGAGATGGTGTTTTTCAATTAGCTGTAAGCAAAACAAAAACTTAACGTAAATAAACTTTTAAACCACGAAGAGCTCTGCACGTCAGCTGTACGTCTTAACGTCTGTAATGACCATTTGGTTGAATCCCATAAATACTTCCGCCATTAAACTGTGCTTCGAAACATTCTCTGCACTACATGTATGTGAAGCGTGCAAATGTATACTCATTAACAAATTGTACTTTTACTATTTTGCATTGGTTTCAGAATTCAGTTCTTGAAAACTTTCCTGTTAATTTGCACTCTAAGACCACGTAGACCTGACACTTGTGAACTTCGTTAGAATAGATATAACTGATGAATTATTTCACGCTTATTAAACTATCCTCAAACTTTAAATACTTCATTCAGCTCATTATTCTTTTTTTATATCAGGCATAATCCAAGCTTTGGATTAACACTTCAGTGTATTACGGAGACAGTGTGATAGCATGCTTGTAAACACTTGAGCGTAATAATCACTTTTCAAACACCGTTTGTTTGAACTTGAAGACATTATTTGGTAAAACTAGTGCAAGGTACATATGTGCATCGGTCGTCGTAATGCTGTTTTAACTCGCAGCCTTTTCTTTTGTTTGCCTTAAATTTATCGCATTAGCATTGCACTTATAAAATATTAAGACACCTAAGATTATTATCAACTACTAGTAAACAAATCTTTTTAAATGCCATATGCAATGACATGGTGTGTTATTCTTGATATATTATTATACATCATGTACTCGAATGTATTAAACACACATTATTAATGAATACTACAATTAGGAGCTCAATATTTACTATCGATTTAATTCATATGCTTAAATCACTATTCCACATATAATTCCACATATAATGAAATGAATACTTCAAGTTGCGGTCAGTAATTTGTTAGAATATTAGGGCTTTCTTTTCAGTTTAGACTATTCTATGCATTAAAATCCATTTGTACGGAAGTGGTCGACGTTTTTTATTTATCATATTACGTTCCGAGTACTTTAAATGTAGCAGTATTGAACATTGATTGGAAAAATACTGGTATAGAACACTGTGTGTGTGTCCGTTTAATCGTCCCACTGCTGTCAACTAAACCAGTCGCTCGTATTAAAGTCGTACAAAGGACACATTTACGTACAACTCTTGTGAAAGTTAAATTTATGCTAATTTAGGTGCCGAAAAAATATAACCTTGTTATAACTTAGTTTGGCATACTTTGCACAATTAATAGTATTGCATTAACGCATTAAAGACCTGTCCATTGAGTGTAAATGCGCTGTACTGCGTAGACATTACCTAAGTGGCTACCTACATGAAAGTTAAATTCGATTTTTGTTAACAGTAATGATGATCATTTACGAATTGGTCATAACTGTGATCAAAATAATGAAATACTTGATAAAAATATAAAACATCAAAAAATCCAAACTCTAGTAACAAGCCAATGCATTTTGGTCATGACACGTGTTTTACATCAATCTATCATTACGTATTATGCTATTACAGATCGCCCAAACAACAACAGTATAATAATATAGATCTGTAGAAAGACCTATGATTAAAACGTTTTCATACAAAATACATATTAGACATAAGTCTTAATCGGGAATCTCCCACAAATCACTGCAACTTTTACGTGGTATCAAATAAGCAATATGTCCTGTTTAAAGGTTCTGTAAACCACGAATGACGTAAAAAGGCAAGTTCTAAAATACCGTATTTTTTACAAGTATTAGTTTATATTGATTAAAATATCACGACTGGTAAATAACGTAACTTGAAAAAATATTTTATTTATTATTTTTTTTTCTTTATTTTTGTATTTATTAACTTTTACTGGGTATTCATACCAGGTAACTACCAGTTAACTATAAATAACGCAAGTAGATTGATCATCATCGTCACGTGGTAAACCCAGGAATGTAAATTGTGCATGCGTAGTGAATTGTATATATTTTATTTATAAAATGATCAATCTACTTGCGTTATTTATAATGTGTATATCGTTATGTCACCTATTTTCGCGTTGTACTTTCGATTTCACATCGCGAAATTTTATTACCGAATATACTGAACATATGAACTTTTTTGAAGTAATGTAATATACCAGTCGTGATATTTTAATCAATAATATGAAATAAGGCAAAGCCTCAAAGCGAGCTCGATTAATGTCTACTGTAATAGAAGAAACTTAAAAAAAAACTTTAATAAAGACAATATTTGAATTAAATTATTAAAGGCACTTCCTAGCAGAAATCAGCGCTCTGAAATTACGGGGCTTAATGCAAGTTACACATTTCAGCGGCGCTCTGGGAAAACGGGACTTTTAAAGTGCATGTGACACATTTGAGTGACGCTCCGGGCTTAATGCAAGTGACATATGTTAGCGGCGCTCTGGGAAAACGGGGTTTAATGCATGTGCAAAAAGTGTCGCCCCAGATTAGCATGTGCAGTCTGTTTTCAATTTAAAATGAAATACATTCATTTAAAATAAACAAAACGGAATTAATAATAAAACTTGTGAGTGAGGATGCAATATTAATAGAGATATTTACATGCAAAAACGGATGGAAACCATATGGCGTGCAGTCCTTTGATTTATCTAAGGGAGATAACCTATATGATGTAGTCTCCAACGTTCAAGTAGAACAGTGACTATGTAGTACACAACATTGTGTTTCCTACCACATGCACACAGCAATAGTACAAAAGTACGTCATAGAAAGTTCCCATACAGAGAATTGTTTCTTCGAACAAATGCTGTTGATTTTGTTTAGATAGTAAAGCACTGCACACCCTTGCAAATACTTAGTATACTCTAACCTTTAATCTTTGTTGCGCAACAAGATGGCGGATGGCGCTTTTCGTGACGTGACGTCACAATGTTATTGTTATCGCGCGGTGTTTCCCAGAAACAAATATTTAAACTCAAAATACTCAAAACATGAAGGATGCTGAAATAAAGTCACAATTAATACAGAGAATAATTTTAGAATATTTAAAAGCAGTAAATTTGATCATTTTTTTTATCTATTTTATCATTATGATCAATCAGGAGACGCATGTTATTTACTCCGAAAATTTCCGGTTCCGGATATTGCGCGCGCAGGTACCAAACTTTTCAAACCACAACCTGTACAGTCAAGTACTCGTGTTACCGTAGTGCTCGCCTCGAGCACGCCTTCGGCGTGCATTTCGAGCTCGCTATAAACTAATAATTGTAAAAAAAATACGGTATTTTAGAACTTTTTTTTCGTCATTCGTGGTTTACAGTCCCTTTAATGACTTCAAGTGTAATGCATGAATAAAATGACAAAGCGGTATCAAACATAATTGGAGTTATTGTGGATAACTTTTAACGGCCGCATATTAATTTTAAATGGCCATTATACAAATGGTATATACTACGATTTACTGACCACGAACAAAAGCATGACAGTATGTATTGAGACAAATGGAGAAACATCATCAGGTCCACATTAACAATACGTACATTTTCACATGTATCATTAGCAAATTTGCAAGAGAGCATCGAATTTACTGGGAACTAGACCTGAATTATAACCCCTGTGTACGTTTCATAATTATTAAAATGCGATCAATTCAGTGCATCTAATCATGTCTGATATTGATTATAGCTTTCATAAATTGAAACTTTCATATCCGATAGATCTCGGCTGAAACAACCCGCTGCATATCACGCTCGCCTCGTTAATCCAGTTTGATTAGTTCTTATTCCGGAAGAATATTTTAGCGGATGACTTAGTAGGTAAATTGAGCGACGGGATTTCACAATCATATATTATGGAATGGAAAATAAGCACGAAACATTATTATTTTTTAAACAAGTTCAGTATGTCTGTAAAATGTATTTTGCATCATAAATAGTTTGTGTATGCGTGCATACATCATTCCGGTTTTTCTTACAATTGCATTGAATATGTTGAATATATTTTAAAGCATATGTATTTAAAGTTTATGTCCATTTACAATAACACAATTTATGCAAACATAGCAGTTCTAATGAAAAAGAAAATGAAGTCTATTTCACTTTCATAGTTTCCTTTGTAAGAAGTACACCGAATCATTAGTGTATTCGAATGTTACAAACACTTTACCGGAAGCATGGAACATACGCATAGTGTTCATTCTCGATTTACTCCAGGACTATCACACGTTATTGCGTATGTTGATACTACTCGTTTAATATTTATTTATATATTGCCAAATCTTCTGTATTATACCGATTGTGATGCAGGAGTTTCTATGTTCGTCGGTGCTTTGGTACATGAACAACATGTACTGCATTTGTTTAGAAAGTAATTGTTGACTTGGACTTAAATGTCATGCATGTAAAGTGAGCAATCTATATTGTGATATACGTGCCAATATGTACAATGGAATGGGTTTTTGTAAGAATGTATATTTTGATACGCATATATGAGCACTCTTTGTAACAGAGCTTGACGGATGTAAACGTATTCCAAATCTTTTAGTGCTTACATTAGTAGCAAACCATTACTGCAAAGTCAATAGTAGCAAATACTAGTCATATCAGTTGGTATATGGCATCCGTTTATTTAATAATTGGTTAATGCTCTCGAAGGAATTTATCAAATAAATTCCGTCGTTCATCCTTTCGTCCGCACATCTGTCCATCCCGCTTCTTGCGCGGACCATAACTCGTAATATTCTGATAGAGGGCTTTAAGGGGAAGTGCGCAGTGACACAGACCATAAAGCTCTCTTTAAGTTTTACGGAGTTATTGGTCTTTAGTCATGTTGTTGTATGGAACATAATGTCATTAGTATTGAAATATACATTAAGTGACACTTCAGCTTCACCAGCACGAGAAAAAACCTAGTTCAGCATATGGTACCTTATTTATGGCAAGGAACAGTTTGCCAATCATTGCGACCCATTACAAATTTTGTTTACAAGACAAACAAATGCACAACAAATACACAACACACGATTTAAACTTATGTGACCAAAGCTTTGAAATGAAACAATGTGCACTGATTTATGAAATTCAATCATATTAACAAAAAACATAACTCTTTCTTTTATATTTACTATGACCCTTTTTAAAGTGTCATGTTCCAAGCATAACTATTACTATAAATCAAAATGAAAAAAGTTCAAAGCTAAACAGTTTTAAGCGAGATAAACTGCAAAGTACAATACTATATAGAACTTATTATTAAAAAGTAAATTTCCTTCTTCGATTTGGAAGAGTTTGTGTTATATTTTTCTTTTGTTTTTCTTCTAGTGTATGGCATTACGTCATTGTGATCTACTGTTCGTTTTATTATATCACTACCCCAAGCATTTCTGTTTAATGCAACTTTTTATCAGATTAATGTTATGATATTAATGTGAACGGTTTGAATAAAAAGAATGCTTCTACCCTGTATAATAGCCTTTTAAAATAATGCAATGTGGCAGTATTCACAATATTGTGAAACAATACTGCTATAGAACGAGACGATATGTGTTTGCCTTTGTTGTTGTTACTCCCCTCAAATGACCTAGCCACTCCAGGGAACTGACATTGCCGCCTCTAATAAATATAGGAAACAGTTCTTGCAACTTCTAGGAGCAGAACATTAATAAAGTTCATGTAGTATTAATCTAGAAAAGAAAAAGGGATTTCTCAAAACTTGGCACGATTATTACGATAAGGCATTAAAGGGACTGTAAACCACGAATGACCAAAAAAGAAAAGTACTAAAATACCGTTTTTTTTACAATTATTAGTTTATATTGATTAAACTATCCAACTGGTTTATATAATTACTTGAATTTAAAAACAAAATACTCTATTTTTTTTATTTTTTTTTTATTTTTACTGGGTATGCATACCAGGTAACTACCAGATAACTATAAATAACGCAAGTAGATTATACAGAAAATATGAACTTGTTTCAAGTAATGTATTATACCAGTCGTGATATTTCAATAAAAATATAAACTAATAATTGTGAAAAATACGGTATTTTAGAACTTTTCTTTTTTCGTCATTCGTGGTTAACAGTCCCTTTAGGACACATTTATCATAAGTGTGAGCCCTTGCGGACACCTGAATAAATCGCCATTTTTGTTTTCAATATAATGAACACAGTTTAAGTGTGATAATTTCTGTTTTTGTGAAATCACCCAATGCTCATCAGTAAAACTTTGATAGTAATAACACAACCTTTGAGGAGACCCAACACAACTTAATTATAACGTTCTGCAATGTCTCTCAAAAACGTCGGCATAATTACAAAGGAGTTATAGATCTTTCCAAAGACGTACGATTTGCATACATATTACAAATAAGAATGCAGCCTAAACCCCGGAATCGCCCACAAATCACTCCCCATACCAAGTTGTATCCGATTCGCAATATATTCCGGGAAATTGCACATTCAGCGTCGAAGCAGCAATATGTATGCAATGATGAAGCGGAGTCAGACATTTTGGAGCGTTCCTTTAGGCATCAGGTGATGTTGATTCACTATTCTGTCGCAAATTTGCACTGATTATGCAATTCGCATCCCAGTTAGAAATGTAATATTAAAATATTACCAATATTCATCCAACCTTCAGAGAAACGCAACATGTGGTTAACATGTATACAGGTATAAACGGTCAGGATGTACCTTAATTGACGAATTTTGTCATTCCATAAATTATTGCATGTCACTTAGAGATACGGACAACTTGAACATATCTTGACATTATGACATATTAATGTCAAACTGTATTACTAGTATATGAATAGCATACTGACCAGGCACAGATGTATGGTAGTTTGAAGTCAGAAGGACGGACAAACATAATCTAGGTCTCATTAGCAGATTTACATTTTATAAAGTATGAAGTTAAATATAAACATGGAACAGGCTGGAAAACCTGGAAATAGAGTTTAATTGTGTTGCACGTTTCAATGTAATTCAGATTAAATCAATTCAGTACATTGAATCAGCTCCGATATTAATTATAGCTAATATGCATTGAAACTTTCATATCCGATTTATATGTGCTGAATAGAACCTGTTTATAACACTATCGCCTCATTAGTCATTTCTGGTGAGTTAATATATTGGAAAGACATTTAACAAAAAAGAGGACTTAGTAGGGAAATGGGATCACACAACTTGAAATTATGAAATGTGCAATGGTTGAACGACCGAGAAACCAATTCTATTATCTCAATTTAGATTATTGTATTGTTATATACATTTTGTGTATTATAACTCCGTTTCACTATTCCTATATATTCACTGCGTCATGTATCCAATATACTTTTCAAAATTGTATTGACATTAATAAAAATGTATATCTATGGGATATAAGTTTGTTTTGCTTCAGGATGTTAGGAGTTTGATTTTATGCAATAATTAACTTATTACTTTAAATTACATGTATATGATGTTTTATGTCGTATTTTACGTTAACACTTTTGTATTGTATAATTAATTGGTAATTTGCCTTCAATGACTTTTTCGTCTAATAATATTGTTTGAGTTGCACGATTCACGTTTATTGAGTTGTATATACTGTTAAGGAAAGAGTCATACTGGCCGAGAAACATAAGTTTGTAAGTGCTTTATTTTTAGCTAGCATACTAAAAGAGTGCTATCAATACAAAAAAAAAGTGTTAACGTGGTTTTATCATTTCTTAATTTGTCATGCATCATCCGATACTAAAATTTACCAAACTGAGCACATTTGAACTATTAAAAAATTAACATTTAAAACATATGCCTTATTTTTTTATCAAATAAGGCCGCGTATATTCTTGCTGAAAACGTTTTTCAAAAATTGCTCAGACCATTTATATGCACCGTTTTACTTGACATCTCCCCAAACACAGACATTACAAAAAACTTCCCATGTCTGCACACAAACTGTATAAACTGTTTGTCGGGCGTGTATCGGATAGTCCAAGACTTAGTGGTCTTTTTTACTTGAACGAACCCATTTTTTCGGTCAGGTTCTTATCAACTGCATTTACAGCCATATAATATTTGTCTTATTTAGCTTTTGAAGACGTCTGCATTTACATTTTTATCACATTTGTTTTATTTAGATTTACTTTTTAACAAAAAATCTTTAAATCACTTTTTGTGAAACACTCCTTCCAGAGTTATATAAAGACAACGGAAGTAATGATTGTACCCTATGGGGAAAATATGTCATTTTGTACAAACGTCTAGTCATCAAGATACACGTACACAATCACAGACTTTCAAATAACGCCATGAAAACATTAACCATTTGGTCAAAGTAAAGTGTTCCTATTTAATAAAAATACGCTCAATTACGCATGTGACACACTGTATTTTCCAATAATACGCAATCTCGCTGGAAAGATTTATAAAAATAAGGAGTTACATAGGCTTCTTGAATGTATTAAAGCAATACTCTTGAGGATGGCTATTGACGAAGAACCATGAGTTATTACATTTCAAATCAAATTTCCAGCAAAAACAAATCATTAGGTGCTGAAAACGTATTGGGTTAAAGTATTGCTGTAAACGATCATTGATAAATAAATATGTTTGCGGTAGATTGCATGGTAACCGTTTCTTCATCTATTGGCATTCAGCAGCATTCGAAACAGTTTACTTCTTATTGTCTCTGTTGTAAACATTAGGATAACAGGGAAATTCACGTTATCATTTTATGTTCTTTATACTCATTATTGAAACATACTTCACATACTGGTGTGTGCACAGCGTGCACGCATTTCAAATTGAATAAGACAAATAAATGCAGTAACGGTAGCGATTACAATCTGCAATCAAAGCAAATGCACACTGTAAGTTAATGTATAAATAACGCATTAATTAAGAAAAAAACATATTTATGTTCGCGTGCTATCAGAAATCAAATTTTCATTTGAATACTGATTTATGATAACTGTAAGCAATGGCAAGGAAGGCCAACCTCTATCAGAGCAATCATATTGGATACATATTAAGTAAGATTATTTAAACCAAAATGTCATATAACAATTGTTTAACATTTCGGTATTTCCGTCACAGTATAGACAAGCGCGAATCTAGTTATAATGATGATCATGATGATTTATAATTGCTCGCTTAATCATTAAAAAAAATCGAGTCGCCGATAGCGAAAATACCCAAATAGCGAACAACAATAATGGTTAATCATTAATATGTTTAGCGCTTTCTTTTTTGAAATATGATTATTTCATTGTATAAACCTGTTATTCCTGCTTAAGAAATCCTCGGGCAAAATACTATTGTTTTATGATTCTCACAATTCCTAAATTGTTGATAGAACTATTGAAGTATTTAATTGTGAACCACGATTTGCATTTATCTCAATAGCGTTCTAAGCGGCAATTCGATAGTTATAATAAAGTATTTACGTTTATTAGAATATTAGTTTTACATTTAATCAATCTATATTAACTAATAACATTTTTTTTTTGCTTTTGCAGAAAATCGCTTTGAAATCATATGCAGAGTAAGTCCCCAGCAGTGGTGCAACTATGTTGGTTTCCAGCGGTTTGCTCATTAACTACTTACCCAAGCTAGATTTCGTTTAAACCTACAGAACTGCTTGTGATAAGATTCGTGTTTTCGAATTCGCAAACCAGTTATTTGTTAGGAAATTCGGGCTTACTTCTCAGTCTAGCATATAATATGTATGCAAATCAGTGCACAGAGAAACTTAATGCCCTTCGTTCAGCGGCTTCGTTTAACCAGGCTATTGCCACACGCTTTCAAAAGATGTCTTAGAAATATAATAAGGATCAAGAATGTTCAAATGTAACATATCTACTTCGATTATTTGTTGTCAATATGTCACTTTTTTGTTTGGATTAAAAAAATCGCACTTAATCAGCAAATGACACTTATAATGAACAACAACTCAATTGTATTGAAATCCAATATAGATCACGATAGCACATAACTTTAGAAAAAGAAACATACATACACACAATTATTTACCGACCATTAACCGTAGGTTTTCTAAAATTGTAAATAATATCCCGAAGTTTGGAAAACTGGTATGTGATCCGAACAGAAACTCATCATGCCACGTGCAAGAAATTTAAATGACAGACAGACAGACAGACAGACAGACGGACGGACGGACGGACGGACGGACGGACGGACGGACGGACGGACGGACGGACGGACGGACAGACAGACAGACAGACAGACAGACAGACAGACAGACAGACAGACAGACAGACAGACAGGAACATTATACTTTATTTCTATTAAAAAATCTTCATACAAATCTCCAAAATAAACACTTAATCCAATATAACCTATACAACGTAATCTTATTAAAGAGAAATCTACTTTAAATTAGTAATTTTAAGACAGAGTTGATTGAATCACTTTATATAAATACAACCCGCTTGATACACAGCGTCGATTTGTTATGACTGAAACAGCTGGTTGACACCGATGTGATATTTTCTTTCATACTATTTTGCCATGCAGTTGCAAAAACGAAGTGTTTTAATAATAGTTTCCTGGTCGCTTGAAACATGACTTGTGTGTGCTAATTGTAGAATAATATCCAATCGATCGGTATGTTCGGAAACGATGCATACGATAATATAAATAATGAAATAAATGAAAATAATTTACACACCACAAACCGAGAATGAGTAGCTCGACTCGCCAATTACAGAGTCGGAAATATATCAAGCAGTTTTCAAGCAAAACAATTACAAATCTAGTGGACCTGATAAAATTTCAGCTGAAATAATTAAAACAGCATATAATTCTATTAAACCGTACCTAACAACTATATTCAATAACATTTTTGATACTGCACAATATCCTGAAAGCTGGGGAATGGGTTACGTCACACCAATATTTAAAGGCGGTGATCCGAGCGATGCGAAAAATTACCGCGGAATAACATTACATAATATTTAATCAAAGATATATTCTCATGTACTTTTAAACAGAATGACGAAATGGTGTGATGAAAATAAAACAATATCTGGCGTTCAATTTGGTTACCAAAAAGGAAAGAGCACAGTCGACTGTATCTTTGTACTGAACAGTATAATTAACAAGGTGTTAAGCTCTGGTAAAAAATTATATTGCATTTTTATTGATTATGCTAAATGTTACGACAGTATAAACCGATCAATATTATGGCAAAAATTAATCTCTGACAAATAAGTTCTTTAATCGTTTTCGCACTCAAAGCTATGTATTCATCAGTGAAATCAGCCGTCAGGTTAAACAATCGAACATCAGAATACATCAATTCATACTCTGGTGTAAAACAAGGCGACCCATGCTCAAGCATCCTGTTCATGATGTTCGTTAATGACATGATTGAAAATAGTAACTCTAATATTGAAGTAATCATAACGATCAATGATATAAAATTCTTCTTATTATGCCGATGATCAAGTCTTATTTTCAACGTCGCCGACATCAGCACAACTAATATTAAATGACGTTGCAAACTACTGCAATAAATACAAACTGAAAATCAATATAAGTAAAACAAAAGTTGTTATTTTCGAAAAAAGTACCCGACAAACAAGTTTTAACTTTACTCTATATGGTGAGCCGTTGGAAATTGTTACATCATTCAAATATTTAGGTGTAACTTCATTCAAAAACCGAAACTGGTATAACACCATAAAATCAATACCAGAACATGGTAACAGAGCGCTCCATCGTTTTTACTCTGTGTTAAACCAATATGAATTCCCAACAAAAGAAAAATTAAATCTTTTTTATAAATTGGTAACCCCCGTTCTTCACTAATCTGCTGAAATCTGGGGACAAGATTCAGGAAAAGAATTAGAGATTATCCATACATATTTTTTAAGAAAAAATCTATATGTCAACAAATCAACAAATCTATCAGCACTGTATGGCGAATTAGGACGGTACCCTTTTCTGTGATGCGTAAATTACACATATTTAAATATTGGTTTAAAATAATATCATGTACAAATGATAGTCTCATAAAAATAACATATGAACTACTACTCAATGACGCAGAACAAAACATAACATACAACAATAGAAATTGGGCTTATCAAATCAAATCAAAACTCGATCAGCTAGGTTTATCTTATGTATGGACTGAACAAGAAACCCTGACAGAAAAATCTGAACAAACATTCATATACAGTCTAATAAAACAACGATTATTTGATCATTACAAACAACGCTGGTACAGTGAGATCAACAATTCATCAAGACCAAATACATATTGCCGCATCAAGGATACGTTCAATACAGAACAATATGTGGATATAATTACAACGAAAAAAATTAAAATAGCACTAACTAAATTCGTCCTATCATCACATATATAAGAAATAGAACGAGGTCAATACCACAATATTGCTCGGGATAACAGGAAATGTAACTTTTGTAATCTTAATGTCGTAGAAAGTGAATACCATTTCTTATTAATATGTCCATTATACAAAGATATTAGAAAACATATTTAAAGTCATATTATCAAGCATGGCCAACATTAAATAAGTTTGATATGTTAATGAGAACACAAAATAAAAAAGAAATCATTAATCTTTCCAAATATATATATATATATAATGCGAATTGTTTACGGAACAATTTGGAAACAAATTAAATCTTCTAAGTATATTTTTTTCTATATCAACGTTAAAGTGAAACTAATTATGTAGAACAGTGCACTCTTTGTCTCATTATTTTATTAACAACGGTCATTATCGATGTTAAATGAACATATATTATGTTATGAATCAGTAAAATATGTATTAACTTCTTCCATAACCTAATTTTCGTAATTATTACCTAATTTTCATAATTATTATCGTCCATATCATCACACTTGTGTATAATTATGCATTTGGCTAAAAATCAATTGTATGCTTAAAAGCTAATAAATGTTGTTGTTGTTGTTGTTTTCTTGGAGTCGTTAGAAGATGCTCAACGAGTGACGGACACTTTTGCAGATGTGAATTACAGACGTTAATTAAGTGTCCAATACACGAGACCAAGGAACAGGATGGCTTTGTTCCCGCTTTCCATGTGTATTACTTAAATAAATGGCTCTGGAAAACAAACAAAAGTATCATTTCCTGCAATTTTCAATTTCACAAATTTATTGATTACATACACGTCATACAAGGCATTCTGTATTGTGCTTATTGTTTCCAGATGAAAACATGTTTAAGGATGCTTATTATCGGTAAACAATTAATCAAATGTCTAATTGAGCGTGCACTCATTTATAATACGGTTGATAATTTTCAATTACGTCGATTACAAAAGAAGTATCGTTTCTGGAAAAAGAAGTGATGACAATTACATTTGATAAATGGGTTATTATACGCACAATTGGTCTTCTTCCATTTAAAAAAATCAGATAATTGCTTCCGTTATTTAACATGTAATTATGCTTACTTGTCTCCAGTTAGGTATCTGTAGTTCTGTCTGTATCCCAATACAAGATTTAAAAAAAAAGCAGGAATGATTTTGTGTTTCAACATAATATTATATTTCGTACGTTTCGTATTTAAAACTGTTACGGTAAACAACACAATAGGTTCAAAATAAATGTCATAACACCATAAGTTAAAATTGTGGAATCTTCGATTTAAATGATCATATAACAGAAAAGTAAAAATATTTATAAATGCTGCTAAGTTGATTATTTTAAGGTGAACTTGTTTTGCATATTGCGTACTATTTTTAAGGATTTTGCAATAACATTATCCCTACGTTTTTTTTTTCTCGAAAATATTGTATTTTTTGTTAAATAAAATACACAAGCACAAGAATTAATTGTAAACAAACGCCTGTTTTTTCGTTTGGCGTTCATGTGTCAATGAGCGGAAACTATAAATTGAGCATGGCATTTCAGACGTTTGAGTAATTGTTAATTATTTATTGTCTGTCTGCGTCTGGTGTGGAAGAAACACTGGCTGTGACCGTTGTAAGATTTGTATAAAATATACATCTATATTTGACATGCAATTTAAAACCAACACAGAAATAAGCACGCTTATTGCTCAGCTTGTTACATTGAACATCTTCTTACACGATAACTTTTCAATATGTGTTTATTTAAGAATGTTTCAAGCGATCGAAAAACTGAAATAAAATACTCAAGGAGAGCATGAATAGTACTGTTGTATTGTTTGGAATGTTAATAACGATTCTGTTTTTACGACGTTATCATATTATACAGCGTACAGCTATAATTATATGGAATGCACAATCGATTATATGTGTCACTCTGTAAAATATATTAAAGTCGGACTCGCCATTTCTATTCATCATTAATAGAGCGTGCAGGCACTACTATGTAATTGCACATACGACGGAGCGGACGTTTTTCTGATATATATTTAAAATTTGGTCAAGACGTAAAATAAATTCATACAAGACCATATCGTATTTCCAGCTTTCATGTATCAAAGACCGGAAACTTTAAATTGAGCATGGCATTTCAGATATTTTAGTACTTGATAATTATGTATTGTCTCTCTGCGTCTGGTGTGAAAGAAATATTGGCTGTGGCCGCTGTAAAAGTTGTATAACATATACATGTATCTTTGACATGTAATTTAAAACGAACATAGAAATAAGCATGCCTATTTTTCAGCTTTTCACATTAAACGCCTCCTGAAAGGATTACTTTTTAATATGTGTTTATGTTGAATTTAATAACAAATCTTTTTATTACGACGTTTTAGCGTAGAAAGCGTAAAGCTTTAGTAATATGGAATTTACAATGGATTATATGTTTACTCTGTAAAATGTATTATAGACAGAAGCGCCTTTTTTCATAATTGCCAGACAGTATTATAATTGCACAATCGACCTTTTTCTGATATATGTGCAATTCGGTCAATATGTCAATTTAACTCATACAAGACCACATCGAATTTCCGGTTTTATGGATGTACAATCACTTCCACTTGACAGAACGTTGTTTACTTTGTCGTAAACGCTAAAACAAACGAAGTATCACATTTTTAGTTAAAGATATACTCATTTTTTGAAAAAAAAATAAATAAAATGACATCAGCATACAGAACATTTAAGAATTCTGGATATTATGAAATGTGAAACGATCATACATCCTTACACTTTTTGGCATTCTCATGAAGGAGGACAAAATTCATAGTCGATTTCCATGTTTTCTGACTTTTAGCTCCGTGATAGAACTTGATGTTGCGCAACAATGTTAATATTGAACGACGGTTTTATAGGTTAATATACATACATTTGTATGGCACATGTGTTGACAATATGACGCGTATATGTCCAACGAGTGTATGCTACCAATCAATTTTGATTTTAATAAATAGATGGTGAAACACCGTTTTTTCTGATACCCTGAAAATGAGAAAGATCTTATTTACAATGACATGACAATTTATAGAGTGCTGGGTCAATATATATGAGCCTCGCTCTGTGAAAAAGGGGTTTAATGCATGTGCGTAAAGTGTCGTCCCTGAATAGCCTGTGCAGCCCACATAGGCTTATCAGGAACGACACTTTCCGCGTTTATGATATTTTTCGTTTAAAGAAAGTATCTTCTTATAACAACTCCAGTTAAGGCGGAAAGTGTCGTTCATAAAAAGTCTGTGTGTTCTGTCGGCTAATCTGGAACGACACTTAACACACATCCTTTAAGCCCCCTTTTCGCAAAATCCCAAGTGGACAAAATAAGCGTTTACAAAGTTAATAGTTAAATAGTTAATAATCATACAAAGTAATAATACGTTTCATTGCAACAATACATACATGTATTATTAAAAAATGTGGAATATTGTATGAATTACTTTCGATAGAACATATATATTTTACATAAATTAGCTCTACATATGAAACATTCTAATAATAATAATACAAATAATAATAATAATAATATAAGTTATACAAATAATAATACAAATAATAATACAAGTAATAATAATAATACTTATAATAATAATAGTATTTAATAATAATTACAATAATAATAATAAAAGTAATAATGAATCTGATAATAATTAAAATGATCACCATTATATATTCCAACAGTACAAGTGAGTAACAGTATCTGGTAGTGATGTTATTATTGTTAAGTATTTATACTTATCATTCCCATCGCAGAAAGTCGCCTACTACGAAGACTTCAGCCAGAAGGCCGTATTTATGGTGTGGGAGAAGGATTCTTCTCAAAATGGTCGCGACGACACGGAAAAGTTACAATTCGTATGTTTACNAATAATAATAATAATAATAATAATAATAATAATAATAATAATAATAATAATAATAATAATAATAATAATAAAAGTAAGATCTGTTCGTGAGCGTGTTGCTCGATCCACATGCTCCAGTAAACTTTGATGTGCTTTTTAATCCTGTAAAATCAAACAACCAGCACGTAATGGATGCTTGATGCTCATTCGCTGGAGAATTGTGTTCTATAGTACAACACAGATCGAAGATCAAGCGACATATTTTAAATAAGTAAACTTACAAATGCCTGAAAAGGGGGGTAAGTTAAAAGCTAGAATATATCATTATCATGTGTATACTGCGAAATAAAAATACTATCGATTTCAAGCGTGTTCATGATGTTTGTTCAATCTCCATTGACAGATTTAGCTCAATTACTAAAAAAAACAAGCCCAATGCATAGCAGTTTTAGGAAATAGACGTGTCTCGAATAATACCGCTCTAAAACAGACTATGCATATCGTCTCGTTATTGCTGCTAGCTCGTGCCATTGCCATGGCTTGTTGTGTTAACATCCAATAAAAAACACATAATTATTCTACTCTAGGACGAGAACATGCACGCGTATTAATTTCGGTTTCAATTTAATCTGTCGAACGATAACAAAGCCGCATACACAAACAAAATAAAATGGGCACATTTACATAATGTGGGTATGTAGCGCAGTATTCAAGACTTAAAGTGCCATCAGTAAACCCAAAAAAATATATATAAAATGGAAAAAAAAACATCCAATTGTGAAATACTTTTCCGTTTAATTTTAATTGTATCTGTGTTTTTTGTTTGTTTGCATCAGCATCTGTGAAGTTCAATTTGTTTCAACATGGAAAACAAAACAAATCAATATGAAACACAATCATACTAAGTATAGAACATTTAAATACAAGACATAATCATATACGAAACAAGAACATTCGGCATCACCAATAAAGTCTCAGAATTTAGAAGGGTGTTTAGGTATTATCAACAATGTTACACTTTGATACGATAACATATTTCACATATTTGTTTTACATTTAAATTATGTAGTTTATCACGATGGAATATGATGTGTTAAGATATTTAAATCGTTCGCAAATATTGTTTCGGCATTATAGATTGACAGTCAAAGGCATATCTCGAACCTATACATTACGATATCATAGCCGTAAACCGTTCTAAGTTTATACTCGAATAAATATAAAGACGTGATGCAAAACCAGAGCAATAATTGTATACTTTGCCTCTGTGTCCGCCATCTTGGAACTGCGTTAGGTTCTTGGTCTTGGGTCTGCGTTAGGATTATCAGTGTACGGACCGTGATACAGCCAAACAATTACTTAAAATGTTGAATTGCTTTGTTTTAAATGTATTCCTTACTGGTAAGTTTCCATGTAAAATTGCGACACATATTTTATTTGTATGACAAAATAACGCATAATGGCCGTTATACGACTTGCTCGGTGCAAACTAATTACAAATTGCTTTCAGGTTACGTATGGTAACATGTTTAAAGAACTGATTTGCTTTTAATATTTTAAGTTTTATAGAAAATGTATGTCACAAGTGTCGGTTCGATTGCTCATAGCTACTCTCATATGTGTGCGGTTTAAAACTTAAGTTAAATGTCATGGCTTGTCTTAACCGTACATATGAAGGCATCGGTCCATTGTAGATCAAATTAAATAGATCATGAGAAAGGAAACACCATGACATTGGCTTGCCCCAATTGGGCTTGAAGCTCGGACTACCGGATGAAACAACTAACTGCTAACGAAAGAATAATTCGGTCTTTTAATGTTGAATAGGTATGCTAACATTGTGAAAGTGGTTCGCTTTATAATACTGGTGTCGAAAACAACAACATATTACGAATTATTGAGTTCTATTTTACGAGTCATATTTGTATTTACTTCATCTGGTATATGAATTTAGGCCATATATGCAGCCTATTTATATATTCCTTATTGCAGTCATTGACTACAGCACATATTCTCTATGTAATTGAATACATTTGTAATACAATAGTAAACCAGCAAGTATGCCCCTTAGTTTAAAACATGCCTTAAGCATCTCGTCTAAATTCAAATGATAACGAATCTCTTAGGTTATATGACCACACCAATATCGAGTGTCAACAAAAAAATGAGGACTTCTCTATGATAAAAATATAACATGTTTAAGTCAAATATTTCTTTTTTGATAATGTTTATGCAGTTTTTGCACCCTGATATAATGATTAATTATTAAATTCATCGGCGCAAATCTGTGTATGTATTTTTGTTGTTTTTATTAAATAATGTGTAGTAGCATATTGATTTTAAATATCCGTTATAGAACAAATATATGTATAATACGATTTACTTACCTCAAACGGATGCATTTATGTATGCATTCAGAGCGAAAGGCAAACAACAACAAGTTCACATTTACAACTTTATACAACTTTTCATATTTGCATGTATGATGTGAAAACCTCACTTTAAAACATCGAATAAGCTGGGGAAAAAACTAGACAAGAACTTCAATCCCTTATCACGTGTCCATGTTATGCAGATGAGATCATTTCAGTACATTTAATCATCTACGATATTGATTATAGATTTTATACATTGAAACTTTTCCTATCGGACTTATCTTGGCTGAATAGAACCTATGCATATCGCTCTCGCCTCGTTAATCCATGTTGATTAGTTTTATTCAGGAACATATTGAACAAAAAAGAAGACGGATGACTTTGTAGGGTAATTGTGCAATTGATTACCTAATTTAAATTATTTTAACGGGAAATGGTCCAATGGTCGCGAAACTTGATCATTTTAAACATTTTATTCTATTGATATTTTTTCGAAAGGGAATTCAAACTTCGGGCATTGCAACCCAGTAATTATCACAATGACGTTGATTTTTACTGATTTATTCTTAACTAAAATTTTTATCAATTATTGTTCGTGTATGAGGGAATAAGCCATATAAACAATATGCATATATGTTCATTTTTATAAAGTATAACATATGTGAAAGTATACTAATACCAGTAGTTTGGGGCTCAAAACAGCAGCAAACCGTCATTCGAACAAAATAGAAGCAAACAGTAGTCATATCAATTGGTATATGTATATGTTCTATGTTATTGTTATTTAGTTAGGATCTCTTTGACAGCGCCTTTAACAAGATACTGCAAATAATCTAATTAACTACAACTATGGACAACTAAGAGCTAGCCTCCCTATACATAATATGCTTTACTATTTGTCAAATGAGCCATCATACATTCCTCCGAAAACCACTTTCCGTAATTGATCTAACCTTTCACATAGGGCTTCGGACTGGACAGCTTTTCAGACACTGACAACACAATACGGTTTCTGCAAAGTTAACGTTGCAATATAGCCAAACTACACTATTGACGGACTATATAAACAGTAAGAAAAGGGCAACAATTATTTAAAAAAAAACGGATATACGAGTTGTGGTTCTTGCACACTGCATTGCCTCATAATGTCTTCTTTAAATCAATCAAGCTTTCTTAATTGTGTCGTGTTCTGAGAAAACTGGGCACAATGCTTGTGCGTAAATTGTCATCCCAGATTAGCCTGTGCAGTCCGCACAGGCTAATCAGGGACGACAATTTCCGCTTTTATGACATTTTTCGTTTAAATGAAGTCTTTTCTTAGCAAAAATCCAATTTAGGCGGAAAGTGTCGTCCCTAATTAGCCTGTGCGGACTGCACAGGCTAATCTGGGATGACACTTTACGCATAAGCATTTTGCCCAGTTTTCTCAGAACACGACACATATANGACAGACAGACAGACAGACAGACAGACAGACAGACAGACAGACAGACAGACAGACAGACAGACAGACAGACAACCAGTTTATTCAGAGTTATACAAAAGTACATCGTCTTCATATTAACATATACATATTTGTTCATGTCACGAAAACAACAAAACATTACAGATACAGATTTAGATAGAAATAGTCATACATGTATAAGAGAACAAATACAAATAAACACGATCCATTGCCAGAACACGTAGGTTCTGTCAATGTGGTACTGAACTTTATTTTTCCCACTTTATTTAACTATCCTCAGACTGTAAATACTTCGCTCAGCTCATTTTATTTTTTAACAGGCACAGTCCAAGGAATAACACTTCTAGTATGGAGAAAGTTTGATAGCACGCATGTTTACAATTTAGCAGAATAAACGCTGTTCAAACACCGTATATGTTTAGAAAATATAAAGTAACTCTTTGGTCAAACTAGTGCAAAGTACATATTTGCAAGGGTTGTCTTAATACTGTTTTAACTAGCAGCTTCTTCTCGATGCCTTACATTAATTACCTATACTAATTAATAAATTATTTGAAATATGTTTTATCCGTTTTCTACTCGAATGTAGTCAAAACATAGTATTAACTTATAAGTTAATATATGAGTTTAATATTTATTATTGATTTAAGGTTTATTCTCTAATCACTAATCCACATATAAAGACATTAATAATGCCAGTCGCGGTCAGTTATCTGTTAGAAAATTAGGGCTTTCTTCTCCGTTTCGCAAAGGCTATGTATTCAAATCCATGTGTACGGAATTACTCGAAGTTTTTTATTAATCATATACTCGTTCCGAATATGTAGCAGTATTGAAAATACTGTGGACCAAAACTGAACTAAACACTGTGTGTGTCCGTTATCTCGTCTCGCTACTGTCAACTGACCAAGTCGCCCGTATGCAAGTCTAACAAAGGACACAAGTACGTACAGCTTCAGGGAATGTTTATTCCATACTTATTTAGTTACCTAATAATAACCTAGTAATAACGTTGTTTGACCAACTTGGCCCACTTAATGTTAAGGCATTAACGCACTAAAGACCTAACTATTAATTGTAAATACCCTGTATTTTGTAGATGTTACATTAGTGGCTACTTACATGAACGGGAAATTCAATCTTTGAAAACTGTAATGATGATCATTTAAGCTTTTGGTCATAACTGTAATTAAAAAAAGAATCAGAAAATACATGATAGAAACATTCAAACATCAAATGAATCGCTAATAATAATCCGATGCTCTATACATTCTGGTCATGTCACGTTTTTAGCCGATTACATCAATGCACCACTATGTATTATAAACTTAAAGATCGCTATAACAACAACAGCATAATTGTATAGATATTTAGAAAGACCTACGATTAAAACGTGTTCATACAAAAAAGACATAGGCATTAGTCTCATTCGTGAATCTCCCACAAATAACTTCTACTAAGACGTGGTATCAGATTAGCAATTTCGCTGTTAAGGGACTTCCAGCGTCGATGCAGGAGTACAATGACAAAGCGGTAGCACACATAATTGGCGTTTTTATCGACAACAGAGTATGTTGACGGCAGTTTGTTCGGATAACCTTTAACGGCACATTAATTTTTAATGGCCAAACACAATGGTATATAATAAGATTTACTACCAGAATGCTTTCAGACACATGGACAAACATCAACAAGTCCACATTAACAAAATGTACATATCCACATGTATCATTATCAAAATGGCAAGAGAACATCAAATAAACTGGGAACTAGACGCGGATTTCTATCCTTTTGCACGTTTCATAATTATTAAGCTGCGACCAATTCAGTGCATCTTATCAGGTGAGATATTGATTATGGTTTTCATACATGGACACATTTATATCCGATTTATATTGGATGAAAATAACCGATGCATATCACGCACGCCTTGTTAATCCACTTTCATTTGTTCTTATTCCCGAATGATATTTTAAGCGGATGATTTAGTAGGTTAATTTTGCGATGGGATTTGACAATCAGATATTATGGAATGCGAAATGAGTAAGATATTTTTTTTTTAAGTTTAGTTTTTCTGTAATATGTTACATGATGTATTTTGCATAATAAATTGTGTTGTGCACGAGTGAATAAATCAGCCCTTTGTTCTCAAACTTTCATTTATGCAATTCAATGTGTTGGATTTATTTCAAAACATATGTATTTAAAGTATATGTCCATGTACAATAACACAATGGATGAAAACATAACAGTTCTAATGAAAGAAAATGAAATCTATGCCACTCGAATAGTTTCCTTTGTAAGATGCAGACCGAATTATGAGTGTCTTCCAATGCAATAAATACTATACCGTTAGCATGAAAACATACGCATAATGCACTTTCTCGATTTACTCCAAGGTAACCACACGCTATCGCGTATATTGATACTACCCGATTAATATTTATGTATTACACAATTTTCTTAATTATACCGATTTTGCTGCAGGAGCTTCTATGTTCGTCGGTAATTGGTTCATTAACAACATGCAATGAATTTCTTTCTGATGTATTTGTGAACTTTGACTGAAATGTCATTCGTGTCAAGTGAGCAATCTATCTCGTGATACACGTGCACATATGTACAATGGAATGTGTTGTTGTAAAAATGTATATTTTTATATGCATATATGTGCCGTCGTTTTAACAGAGCTTGACGGACGTAAACGTATACTAATATGTTAGTGCAGACAATTGTAGCAAACCATTACTGCACACACAATAGTTGCATAAACTAGTCATATTGGTTGGTATATGGCATCCGTGTTATAATAATGTGTGTATGCTCCCGAAGGAAATTATAAAATAACTTCCTTCGTACATCCTTCCGTCCGCATATTTGACCTTAACTCGGAAGCCTTAATTAAATAAATGCAAATGATACGAAATATAATGAAAGAGGGCTTTAAGGGCAAGTGCAGAGAAATACATATCATAACGCTCTCTTCGAGATTTACGGATTTTTTTTTTCATTTATTTATTTCATATCTTAACAATTTGCAAAGCATGGTACATAAAGCATATATAACACATAAAATAAGTTGTATCTGCTTTTGGCATAAGAAATAGCAAACACATAATTTAAAATAGCATTACAGTTGATAAATCAAGCATACAGAGATACAGGTTTATAAAAATCAATAAATTATATAACTTATTATAAAAAAATTGAAATACAAGGATAGCACACACAAAGGAAGTAAATCCTTATTTATATTTCGTCATTTAAGTTAGTGAAACTTCAGCTACACCAGCTGAAGAGAGAACATTTTACAGCATATGATACTTTTTTATTGCACGGAACCAATTGCCTATAAGTGCGACACAAAAAAGGATGTATACAAGACAAACACATCCTCTATATATACAAAACAAAGGAATAAAACTTATGTGAAAAAGGCATTGAAATAAAACAGTGTGCATTGATAAATGCAATTCGATCATAGTATCAAAAACCATAACTCTTTCTTTTATATTTTCTATGACCCTTTTTAAAGTTTCTTATTCATAGCATAACTATTAATATAAAATAAATTGAAAATGCAGTTTATATATAAAAAGTTTGCAGCGAGATAAAATGCAAAGTACAAGACTATATAGAACTTATTATTAACACGTAAATTTACTTCTCCGATTTTGAAGAGTTTGTGTGATGATTGTATTGTCTAGTGTATGGCATTACGTCATAGTGATCTACTTTTCCTTTCTATTATACCACTACTATAAGCATTTCCATTCAAATCAACCTTTTCTCAGATAAATGCAATGTTATTAATGTGTGTGGTGTGAATAAAAAGAATGATTCTGCCCTGTAGCATAGCATTTCAAAATAATTTAATTTAACATTATTTAAAATAAAGTGGAACAATACTGCTATAGCACTATACGATGTGTGTTTGCTTTTGTTATTCTTTGTTATTCTTACTCCCGTCAAATGTCAATGTCAAATGACCTAGCCACGCCAGTTAACTGACCTAGTCACCTCTGATCAATAATTGAAACATTTCTTACAATTTCTGAGAGCAGCACATTAATTTGGTTCGTGTAGTATAAATCTAGAATAGAATAACGGATTTCGAAAAACTTGGCAAGATGACTAGGATAAGGCATTAAGGTACATTTATCATAAATCTGAGCACTTGCGAAGACCTGAATAAATCGCCTTTTTTGTTTTCTATATTGTTATAAAAACGCTGTAATTTTGATAATGTCTGTTTTTTGTTTAAACGTTTATCAAACTGCTCATCAGTAAACATTTGATAGGAATAATACAACCTCTTAGGAGACCCAACACCAGTGAATTATAACGCTCTGACAGGTCTCTAATACACCGTCGGTATAATGACAAAGGAGTTATAGATCGTTCCAAAGACGTATGATTTGCATACATATTACAAATAAGAATGCAGCCTTAACTATGGAATCTCCACAAATCACTCCCCGTAACAAGTGATATCCGATTCGCAATATTCCCGTATAATGGACATTCAGCGTCGAATTAGCAATATGTAAGCAATGATAAAGCGGAGTCAGACATTTTAAGCGTTCTTTAAGGCATCAGGTGATGTTGATGCATACCATATTAGTTTAATTATTTGACTGATTTGCACTGATTATGCAATTCGCCTCCCAGCTCAGCCATGCATTCAACCTTAGGAGAAACGCAACATGTAGTATACAAGTATAAACTGACAGAAAGAACCATAATTGACGAGTATTGTCCAACCAGAAATTATTGTATGTCACTAAGAGACACGTGCAACTTGAACATATCTTGACATTATGCCATATTAATAAGAAAGAACCATATTATTATATGTATTATACTATGATAATGACCACAAGCAGATGTATGGTAGTTTGAAGTCAGAAGGACGGACGAACACATACCCCAATGTCATATTAGTAGATTTACAATGTAGATTGTATAAAGTATAACATTCCTTGTTACATTCACAATTAACAGAATGGAAAATCTAAAAGTAGATTTTAACTCTGTTGCACGTTTCCATGTTATCAAAGATAAGATAAATTCAGTACATTAAATTATCTCCGATATTGATTATAGCTTCTATGCATTGAAAACTTTCATATCCGATTTATAGTTGCTGAATAGAACCTGTCTATAACACCATCGCCTCATTAGGCATTGCTGATTAGTTAATAGATCGGAATGACATGAAAAAAGACTTAGTAGGTTCATTGTGCGACGGAATTACACAACTAGAAATTATGAAATGGGCAATTGCTATGCGACCGAGAAGCAAGTTATATTTTCACAAGTTAATTAAGATTATTTTTTCATTATATAAATTGTGTGAATTATAACTCCGTTTAACTATTCCTATACACTCGGAGACTTTTCTAACGCAACACTTTTCAAACTTACTTCAGTTACTTGTTATGTTTTTTTTAAATTTTACATGTGATTTTTTGACTACATTTTGAGCAAGCTCACGATAAAATCAGTCATTCTTGACGATCGGACACTTTAGCAGTGTGATATATATGGTTTAAATCTTTTTGCACGTGGAAATGGTGAAACGAAATATTATTCTAAATTTATTTTAATTTCATCATTTTAGGTGGGTTCTTTCATCAGGATAACATAAAACTAGTTTTAAAAAATGTATGGCTCATGTGAATTTCAGGAGCGCAACCGCGCATTTTGGCAAATTTTAGGTTACCTGCAAGTGTGTTGGAAACTTTTCTTACGTAACACTTTTCAAACTTAAATATCTCTCTTATAAGGCAAGATTTTCATTTACATTTTGTAATGTGATCATTTTACTACACACGATCCATGCTCACGATCAAATCAATCATCCGTGACGATCGGACGCTTTAGCACATGGGATTGCTATTAAATAATCCTTTTAAGTTGACATTAAGGGTTTGGCTTAGTGCACTTTATTATCCTCAGCAAATCAGAAACGGCTAAATTGCATTAATCATTCATTGAATGAACGGTAATTGTTTGCGTTGGTGTTCAATTTGTATACCGATACACTTGAAATACTAATAAATATATATACACCGCAACACATCTCGACGTGGGATCAATTTTGTACATACACAGAATATA
This sequence comes from Dreissena rostriformis, assembly GCA_007657795.1. Taxonomy (NCBI): domain Eukaryota; kingdom Metazoa; phylum Mollusca; class Bivalvia; order Myida; family Dreissenidae; genus Dreissena; species Dreissena rostriformis. The sequence continues at coordinate 154,942 of VMBQ01000159.1, forward strand.
TATATGTGTGTGTATATATGTCATGAGATTGTATTATATGTATTGTCAGTGTTGTCAGTGTACAGACTTCCTCCCAATACACTTTCTAACAAAATATTGATTATGGATTAATAATGAAATAAAATGGTATACTTTAAAAGCGTTTCTAAAGCCATCACGATTCGGCTGTTAAAAAAAGCTACGAGTGCTTTGTTATGTTGGACCTTTCTATATAAAAACATACAACTCGTTTGTTAGTCATTTATTTTATTTAACCATGCAGTCACTATTTTGTTTTGCTTAAAATATAAAAATTATTTCTGTGAAAGAGTCCTTCCAGAGTGATACAAATAGAACGAATAAATTAGTTTACCCTATGGGCAAACATATCTTGTTTTGTACAAACGTCCATTCATCAAGATACAAATACACAATCAAAGACATTCAAATAACGCCATGAAAACATTAATCAATTGATCAAAGTAAAGTGTTCCTATTTCATAAAAATACATTGATAACTATGAACGCTCAATTACGCTCGTGAAAAACTGTATTTTCCAATAATACGCAATCTCGTTGGGCAAGATTTATAAACAATAAAGACTTCCATATGTTTCTTGTATTAAATCAATACTCTTGGAGATGGCTATTGACGAAGCACCATGTTCAATAACATTTAAAATCAAATTTCCTGCAAAAACAAATCATTTCGTGCTGAAAACGCATTGGGTTAAAGTATAGTTGTAAACGATATTTGATAGATAAATATATTTTCTGTAGATTGCAGGTTGACCGTGTACAGCGTGCAGACATTTCATATAAAATAAGACAAACACATGCAGTAACGATATCGATTACAATCTGCAATCAAAGAAAATGCACATTGTAAGTTAATTTATTAATAACAGATTTATTGAGAATAATATTTAATATGCACGCGTGTTATCAGAAATCAAATTTTCATTTGAATATTGATTTATTTTAACCGTGAGCAATTTCAGGAATGTCAAACTATATCCAAGCAATGATATAAGACACATATTTAGTGAGCTTCATTTAACAATGATATCATATACACAATTAATTTACATTTTGGTATTTCCGTCAAAGTATTGACAAACGTGAACCTTATTAAAATGATGGTCATCATGCTTTATAATTACTCGCCTAATCGTTAAATATAAAGAAGTGAAACTCCAGAAGCTGCAGCAGTGTTGCAGTTTTATCATACACACCTTTGTGGTCCTTTATTTATGGCAAGGAACCAATTGCCAAAACGGTACAGTACGGCACAAAACGAAACAACATATACACATATAAAAGTGAAAAAGATACACGCGCGTTGCCAGTAGCGAAGATACCCCAAAAGCACAAAACAATTATGGTAAATAATAACTATTTTTAAAACTTCTTTTTATAAATATGATTTTTTCATTGTGTCAACTGGTTATTCATGCTTAAAAAAGAATCCTCTGGCCATACACTTATTCTTTGAAAATGCTCTGTATTCCTAAATTGTAAATATAATGATAAAAAGCATTCAATCGTTACCACGATTTTCATTTATCTCAATAGCGTTCTAAAAGGCAATACGATAGTTATAATCTACGTTTATTTAAATATTACACTTACATTTATTAAATCTGGTTTTACTAATCCCTTCTACTTTAAAGAGTGTAGCCGTTAATCTATCCCTGAGGTAAACGGGTTTGGTAAAAGGTCATTTGTCTTAAGGGGATGCACTTTGTGTAATAACTTGCCAAAGAATATAAGAGACTCTGTAACATATGATAACTTCAAGTTCAGTGCTAATGAACATCTTATTAGTCTACTTGATTCTTAACCATCTTTTTTCTTGTTTTAAATATTTGTGTCTGTCTGTAAGTTGCTCAGATTGATTATTAATTGCTTGTTGTCACTTAATTTGCACAAGCTTTAAAAGCTAAATACATGAAGTTCTTAGCATATATTTAGAATAGTTATAGGTACTCAGTTTACTTTTTTTTAAACTGATTAATTTCTAAATAGGTGTAACGTAGATGTTTTGTGTTATTTCCAGTTGCCTTTCTTTAAGGTGACTTGTTAAAGGTGCTCAAATCTGTGATATATACTTCTATCTAATTATGTCTTCCTATGTCACACCACACTATATCTAAATGACCGCTATGGAAATAAGTGTTTTTAAACGCTTTTTTGTGTCATCCTTGATATATAATGATGGTTGTCATGGCTTCACTTATGTATTTGTTAATTCATGCATGTTTTTTTCTTACATGTGTGTGTTATACTTGTATTGCCATGTATAACGACATTGTATATAGAAATTAAATCAATCAATCAACCAATCAAATATCAATTTGAGTAGTAACATTTTTTCTATTGCAAGACATCGCTTTGAAATCAGAAAAATAGTTAGTCTCCAGCAGCAGTGCAAATATGTGAGTTTCAAGCGGTTTGCTCATGAACTACTAAATCAAGCTAGAATTTGTTTAATCTCTACATAACTGCTCGTAATAGGAGCATCATTTTATCTATTTTAAAACTTTATTACCAGTTTCAGAAACATATCCTGGAATCAATGCAAACTACTTATTATTATGTGGGCATCACCATTGTAAGTTTTAATCATGCGTTATCGGGGGAGATCAATAAATTAATACTGCCATTCAGGGGCAGTGATTTGTTCGGAAATTCGGGCTTACTTCTCAGTCTAGCATATAATATGTATGCAAATCAGTGCACGGGGCAACTCAATGTCTTTCTTCCAGCGAACAACTTGTAGTTGTCCTTCCAATATATTAACCAGGCTATTAACACACGCTTTCAAGAGTTTTACCAGAAAATCTAATAAGGATCAGGAATGTTCAATGCACCATATTCGTCTAGTGTTGGTTTGCTCCAAATCTTCTTAAATTAATGTTGTTATCAAAATGTTACATAATTGGTTTGAATAAAAATCCCGCGTCATCCGCAAATGACACTTATTATTAAAACCACAATCGATAACGTAATTTGAAATATAATTCTTACGATTTCCGCATGATTGTGTAATACACTCACATTGCACTAGACAATTTTGTGCACAAAAATAGTGTATGTATTTTCAGAATACCACTAAAGAGCTTTTAACGGCGGGCGATCGGGCACACGGACAGACGGACGGACGAACGGATGGACGGGAGGATATATAATGTTATATGAGATTTGTATTCATTAAGCGTTGCGTCTCGTCAGAAGTTCTTCTTCTAGGAAAACCATACTTTATTCCTTTTACATAAACCTTCAAAACAATCTCCAATATAAACACGTTATCCAGAATAACCTATGTAATCCTATTGCAAAGAAGTCTACTTTAAGTAAGTAATTATAAGATGGCGTTGATTGTATCACTTTAATTAAATACTATCTTCTTGATACACAGCGTCGATTTGTTATAACTGAAACAGCTGGTTGATACTGATGTGTTGTATTATTTCATACTATTTGGCGATATAGTTGCAAAAACGTAGTGTTTTAATAACTGTTTCCTGGTCGCTTAAAGCATTACTTGTGTGTGCTTATTGTAGAACAGTATTAAATCGATCGGCTTGTTTTCTGAAAGATTCGTTAGCAGATGCTCAATGAGTGGCGGAAAATTACGCAGATGCGAACTTAAGACGTAAATTAAGTGTCCAATACACGAGACCTAAGGACAAATTGTCGTTGTTCCCGCTTGTCATGGTTATTACTACAATAAATGGCTCTTGAACACAAACAAAAGTGTCATTTCATGCAATTTGTATTTTCACAATTTTATTGATTACTTACACGTCATATAAGGTAGTGTGTATTATTCTGATTGTTTCCAGATGAAAACATGTTTAAGGATGCTTATTATCGGTAAACAATAAATCAAATGTCTAATTGAGCGTGCACTCATTTATAATACGGTTGATTGTTTTCAATTACGTCGGTTACAAAAGAAGTATCTTTTCTGGGAAAAAAGTGATGTCTAATAAATTGGATGAATGGGTAAGATAATTATTTCCATCATTTGAGTTTACATGTAATTAGACTCACTTGTCTTCAGTTAGGTGTGTTAGTTTCTGTCTTTATCCCAATAATACAATCAAGAAGCAATCATGTTTTTTTTAGTGTTCACCTCAATATTTTATTTCGCACGTTTCGTATTTTAAAATATAATGGTAATATAACAGGTCCGAAATAAATGTCATAACAACAAACGATAAATGTGTATTATCGTCGTTCTAAATGATAATACAACAGAAAAGTGTAACATTTATATATGCCTCTAAGTTGATAATTTCAACGTGAACTTGTTTTGCATATTGCGTACTATTGATAAAGCAATTCGCAATATCATTATACCTCCGTTTTATTTCTCGAAGATATAATATTATTTTTATTTATAAAATACAAACACACAATAGTTAACCCTACACAAAATGGTTATTGCGTTTGGCGTTCATGTGTCAAAGAGCGGAAACTAAAAATTGAGCATGGCATTTCAGGCGTTTTAGCAATTGTTAATTATTTAGTGTCTGTCTGCGTCTGGTGTGGAAAAAACACTGGCTGTGACCACTGTAAGATTTGTATAACATATACATCTATCTTTGACATGTAATTTAAAAAGAACATAGACATAAGCATGCTTATTTCTCAGCATGTCACTTTCAACACCTGAAAAAATAACTTGTCAATATGTGTTTATTTAAGAAAGTTTCAAGCGATGGAAAAACTGAAATAACATTCTCAAGGAGTAGATGAATAGTTGTATTGTTTGGAATTTTTATAACGATTCTGTTTTTACTACGTTATCACATAATACAGCGTAAAGCTATAGTTATTTGGAAAGCACAATCGATTATATGTGTCACTCTGAAATATATATTTAAGTCAGACGCGACATTTCTTGTCATCATTCGTAGAACTCTGCAGGCAATAATTTGGAATTGCACATACGACGGACGTATTTCTGATATATATGTAAAATTCCGTCAATACGTAGAATTAATTCATAGGAGACCATATCGTGTTTCCAGCTTTCATATGTCAAAGAGCGGAAACTATAAATTGAGCATGGCATTTCATATATTTTTGTAATTAATAATTATTTATTGTCTGTCTGCGTCTGGTGTGAAAGAAACATTTTCTGTGACCGCTGTAAAATTTGTATAACATATACATGTATCTTTGACATGAAATATAAAACGAACATAGACATAAGCATGCGTATTGCTCAGATTGTCACATTGAAAACCTTTTTAACTGATAACTTTTTAATATTTTTCAAGATTTTAAGAACGTTTCAAGCAATGGAAAAAAACTGAAATGAAATACCCAAGGAGTAGATGAATAGTTGTTTTGTTTGGAATTAAAATCGCCATTCTTTGTTTTACGACGTTATTTCATAATAAAGCGTAAAGCGATAGTAATATGGAATGCATAATCGATTAAATGTGTCACTTTGTAAAATATATTAGAGGAAGGCGCGCCATTTCTTTTCATCATTGGCCGAGAGTGGCAGGCAATAATATTTGTGCACATACGACGGAGCGGACGTTTTTCTGATATATGTAAAATTCGGTCGATACGTCAAATTAATTCATACATGACCATATCGTAATTCCAGCTTTCATGTGTCAAAGAGCGGAAACTATAAATTGAACATGGCATTTTAGATGTTTTAGAAATTGATAATTATATATTGTCTGTCTGCGTCTGGTGTGGAAGAAACATTGGCTGTGACCGCTGTATGATTCGTATAACATATACATCAATCTTTGACATGCAATTTTGAGCAAACATAGAAATAAGCATGCTTATTGCTCAGCTTGTTACATTAAACACCTTCGTAGGTGATAATTTGTCAATATGTGTTTATTTAAGAACGTTTCAAGCGATGGAAAAAAATGAAATGAAAAAAACAAGCAGTAAATAAACAGTTGTGTTGTTTTGAAATTTAATAACGATTCCGTTTTTTACGACGTTATTGCATAGTAAAGCGAAAAGCTATAGTTATATGGAATGCACACTAGATTATATGTGATACTCTGTAAGATACAGTATAGTCAGAGGCACCATTTAAAAAAAATCATTGGCATACAATGATATTATTTAACATACGATGTATTTCTGATCTGTGAAATTCCGTCAATATGTCAATTTAATTCATACTAGACCATATCGTACTTCCAGTTTTAAGGATAAACAATCATTTCCACTTTACAGTACGTTATTTACTTTGTCGTAAACGCTAAAACAAACGAAAGAACAAAGTAAGCGTTACAGATATACTCATTTTGTTTAAAAAATTTATAAAATGATAATCAGCATACATAATATTTTAGAATTCTGTATATTATCATATATCCTTAAACTTTTTGGCATTCTCATAAATGAGGAAATACTTAATTGTCGATTCCCATGTTTCCAGACTTTTAAATCTGTGATAGAACGTGCTGTTGCACAACAATGTTCGTATTATACGACGGCTTTATAGGTGTGTTATACATTCATTTGTATGGTCCATATTTTGACAATATGACGTATATATGTCCAACGAGTGTCTGTTACATGTACCAACTAAATGATTTAATTTATTTTTAATAAATGGTGCAACAAAGTGTTTTCTTATACTCTGAACATTAACAAGATCTTAATTTTAGTGACATATATAGGATCTGACATGAGTTGTCATATCATACCATATTTTATTAAACGCGTTCAGGAATTTTGTTAGAAAGCGAGCCTTTGGCGAGCTTACTAACGAATTTCCTGGACGAGTTTAATAAAATATGGTATGATATGCCAACGAGTGTCAGATCTTTTTTATCACATGCTTTTAAACTAAATAAAATACATCTAAATTTACCAAACAAATGCTGATAGATCTAAAAGTTGTTTACTATAGTGACGTCATTTCATGTTGACAACGTCATTTCACCAACATAAAGCCATGTGATTGGTTAGTTATTGATTATGTAGCCAATGAAAACGCTTAAAAATGCTGTATTACGCATGTGTAATAAAAAAAATATGTAATGGTTATATTACATGGCAAACAAGGTATAACATGTGATAAAACATGTTATATCATGCATGGTTAATGCCTGTATAATGGTCAGATATGTATCATGGTCAGTATCCTGGTCAATGGAAAATATACACAATTAGTTCATTTCATCTGTTGCATGCATACCATTTAACTAAATTTACCTTACAATATTCGTCTTAGTTTTCGATAAAATTGTAATAGCACACTGATATAGCTCGCATTCAATTATACTTGTTTAGGATAATCATGGTCAATGCAGTTTCTTTTAAAACGAATAAATAAAAGTGTGCATTTGCACAATTTAAATAAGTTTGCGAATGTCACCTTAGGTTATAGACTTTATTGTCTCAATTGAAAGTGTAGTCGCGCTGAAACAAACCGTGAAAAATAAACATATTCAAACAATCAAACGTATCAAAAAATATTTTGAATTTAAAAATTAAATTAACTATTTACTTGGTCAAAACATACCAATCAAGAGATAGACTCAATTGTCAACTATTATAATATATAATATATAAATAGTGTTTTGAAAAAAAAGAGTTAAACGTCAGCAGCATCAGCAGGTAAGAAATCTTACTGCAACAATGTGGCTCTTTTCATCAATAATTAATCAAACATGTTTATTGAATGAATTGCATTCAAAGTACAATATATATTCAAAGGCCTGAGAAGTGTAGTGCGTTCATGTTTGCTTGTTGATGCGTTACTGACTTTTAGATTAGATATATAACTCATCGCTGATAGTGTCATAGGCGAACAGGACAGTTAAAAATTGCAAACACTTTTTTTCCAAAACTAGTACCAGTTTCAGATGAAATCAGTTCTTACTTTTCGAAGGAAATCAGTTTGAAACGTTCAAATCCCGCGTCCTCTAGGGAGATCAATACAGTAATACTGCCAGTGATCGGCAGTGCTTGTTTGGGAATCTTAGCTTTCGTCTCGCCCTATATTAAAATATGTATCCAAATCACCAAAACATAGAATATCCCAGCTTCCAGCGTGAATGTGTTAGTTTGTCAATATTCAGCAGGCTAAAGGAACATGTTTGTAAAGATTTTCCGTAAATGTATTATTTTTGTATGAAATTCTATCCTTCAATTGTATGAACTTGGAATTCTGGCACCATCTAGTAATCGATACTTTGCGATGTGATAATGTATTATGTATAAACAGTGTAATATAGGTTATACAAGATAAAAGTAAGGTCTACTAGTGAGCGTGTTTCTCGAACCGCATGCTCAAGTGAAAATCTCAAGTGCTTTTTAATCTCTATACAATAAAACAACCAGCACGTAATCGATGCTTGGTGCTCATTCCCTGGAGAATTGTGTTCGATAGTACTACAAAGATCGAAGATCAAGCGACATACTTTAAATAATTAAACTTTGATATGCCTGAAAATGTGGGTTAGTTAAAAGCTAGAATATAGCAATATTATGTATATAGTGCGAAATGAAAATAATATCGACTACCGAATGTTTTAATTTTTTTTTCAATATACATTGACATATTAAGCTCAATAACTAAATAAAACAAACGCAAATAATAGCAGTTTCAAGAAATAGACGTGTCTCTAGTTTTAAAAGTTCCTCGAATAATACCGCTCTAAAACAATTCATATTGCCTCATTATTGCTGCTAGCTCGTGTCATTTCCCCAGCCTGACAAGATACAATCTAATAACATACACATAATTATTCCAACCTAGGACGGGAACATGCACACTTTTTTATTTCGGTTTCAATTAAATCTGTCAAATAATAACAAAGCCGCATTCACAAAGCAAATACAATGGGCTCATTTACATATGCGTGTATGAAACGCAGTATTAAAGACTAAAAGTGCCATCAGTCAACCCCAAATAGCAAATCAAATGGGAAAAAACCCATACATTTGGAGAAATACCTTTTTTGTTACATTTAAAATTCTGTCTTTTTTTTATCACCCTCTGGGTAGCTTATTTTGTTTCAAGCCAAACAAACTAAGCAACAAGGACCACAATCATACAACGAATAGTACGTTTAAATAAAATACATAATCATATACGAAACAATACGATTTGGAATCACCAAGTACGTCTTATACTTTAGACATATCTTAGCTATAAACAATTCTTTTACATTTTGATTCGATAACATATTTCACAGAAATAGTTTATCACGAAGAAATATTCTTTGTTAAGATATTTAAATCGTTCGCACATATTGTTTCTGCTTTAAAGAGTGACAATCAACGGAATATCTCGAATCCATACTTTACGATATGATAGCCGTGATCCGTTTCAAGTTTATAACCAACATAACTATACAGACGTGATGCAAATCCAGAGAAATAATTGCAAACTGTGCCTCTTTGTCCGCCATCTTTGAACTACGTTAGGGTCTTGGTCTAGGGTCTTACGTTAGGATTAGCAGTATACAGGCCGTTATTAAGCAATTCAATTACTGAAAATGTTGAACTGTTATGTTTTGATTTATTCCGTACTGGTATGTTTACATGTTAAATTATGTACACATATTGTATTTGCATGAACAAATAACGCATAATAACCTTATTACTTCCTGCTCTGTGCAAAATAATATCAAATTGATTTAAAGTTAGGTATTGTAACAGGTTAAAGTAACTGTTATTTACATTTAATATATCAAAAGTTTCAGTTCGATTGTTAATAGCTACCCTTATGTGTTTGCGGTGTAGAACTTGCGTTGAAGGTTATGTATTGTCTTACCCGTGCAGGTTAAGGCATCAGACCATTAAGGATCAAGTAAAAAAAGTTCATGAAAGAGGAAATACACAGACATTAGTATATGCTTTCCGGTGGTTTATAGAGAAATATCAGTAAAATAAAACTGATATTTCACCGTTTGAAACAGTGAAAAATAACAGTGAAATATTTCGATATTTTTCACTGTTTTACTGTGAAATGACGTTATTTTTGACGAAATGACGTCATTGTTTGAACAAAATGACGTCATTATTCCAGCAAAATTTTCCAGTTAAAATCTTTAAATGTAAATTTACGGTGAAAAAAAAGCATTAAATAAAAAGAAACTTTGTTTGATTCGTTGAAATATCGATTTTTATTCACTGGTGATCATAGAAACAATATATTTTTACTCGTTGCTGCGCCACTCGTGACAAAATGTTTTTCTATGATCACTCGTGAAATAAAATTATTCCACCGAATCCAACACATATTCTCTATGTAGATTTCCACAAATGGGGCTACCTGATCAAACAGTTAACGCCAGAACAATTCGGTCTGTATGATTTTGAATAGTTATGCTAACACTGTGAAACAGATTCACTGTTTTCCATATTGGTGTCGAGAACACCAAAATACTACGAACTATTGAGTTGTATATTAAGGGAAAAAATTGTATTTAATTCATCTGGTATATGAATTAAGGCCATATAGGAAGCATATTTCTATATTCATGATTACAGTCGCTGACTGTAGAACATATTTCATTGTAATTGTATACATTTACAATAAAATAGAAAAACAGCAATCATGTCCCTTAGTTTAACACATACCTCAAGCATCTCACCTAAATTCAAAATGATAATGAATCTCTAAGTTGTAATGACAACATCAATATCGAGTGTCAAAACAATCAACATGTTTAAATTCAAACAACTAATTTGCGTATATTATAAGTATGTAGAAAGGACAATGATTAACACAGAGGGATCAATATATTACAGGGGTTCCCCGATTTGCTACGCCAACATGAAAGTTACTGTTATAACCATAGACACATGGAAATGGAAACGAAACATTCTGATAAATGGTACAAATCAATATAAATTCTGATAAAATATTCTTTGAGATCGCAATAATAAGCGACCTATATGTTGATAACACTATCTTTTTATTTCCATGCACTATCGTTATGTACGAATTGAGCTCAGTTGACCTATTTTCGAACTGACCGAAAGATGATTGTGACAAACAGTGTGCCACTTTTCTATTTTCAGTTGATGTACCCGCAGGGATGAAACCGCTCTGTATGTGCACAGCATCGCCGAAACTGGTCACCTCTATGGGTGTTTTAGAGCGGAACAATCTTACAATATACATGTATGCATATCAACACTATAATACATATAGCATTAAGGGGTTCAGGAACAATTAGTTAAGCATCTAGCTCGGAAAAGAAGTATGGGTAGGCCAGAAGGACGGTCTGAAGGATAAATGAACATTGAGTATCGAGGACAATGCTTCTGTTCAAATTGCTTTCTCGCCTCCGCAAAACCTTATTCCATAAATATTCAAATTTACGATGACGCACAACGCAGCGACTTAATGATATCGCTTTTGGGGAGCATATGCATTGTTTCTATAATATTTCGTTTAAATATGTGTTTATGATTATAGCAAAAAGTGTGCGTTATATTGTCAATTTATAGAAACCGATTCCCATCTGGTTATTCTACATATGCTCGATATTCACTCAAGTTTGAATATCCAATACCCATCTGGGTTTTCGACCTGGGCTTATTGGGTAATTAGTGAGATTTGAATTCGAAATACCTTACCCTACTGGGTATAAGATCCTGCCTCGACCTTCGCTATTGTGTCAATATCTAATAGCCAGCTGTATACTCGTCTCGATGTTCGACACTACAAATGCACAATACCATTACTCATCTTGATATTTGCTTAGATTCAAATTCATCATACCCAGCTAAGTATTTGTCCTGCGCTCAATATTCGCCTAAGTTCGAATACACAATACCCAGCCAAGTATTCGCCCTTGGCTCGATATTCGCTTAAGTTTGAATACACAAAACTCTGCTAAGAATGCGTCCCTGCATTTATACTCGCTCATAGTAGAAAACTCAAATTATAGTTGTTTATTCGAAATTGGCTCGATATTGCGTTATTTCGAAGATCAAATACCCAGCTAAGTAATCGTCCTCGGTTCGATATTCACTTAAGTTCGAATACCCCAAAACAACTTCGTTATTAGTTTCAGGATCGATATCCGATAACATTCGAATACACTATATCCAGCTGGGTATTCGATCCGACTAGATATTCGCAATATTTCGAATACCCATTTCCCCGATGGTTAATCGACCCTTGCTTGATATTCGGAATAGTTTATAAACCAAAAACCATGATGTGTATTTGACAATGGCTTGATATTGACAACACATCGAATATCCAATTCCTAGCTGGATATTGGGTAATCGTATATGTTGAGATTGGCTTGATATTTGATAAAATTCGAATTATAAGCCAGATTGGTATTCGTGCCTGGCTAGATATTTGGTACAATGTGAATACCCGATAACCCAGCATTTTTTTCAACTTAAGGTGGGTATTGAATTCCCAATATCCAACACGCATTACCTAGCCAACCAGCCAACAGCTAAGGGAGACATTTACAAAGTGACATACCTTTAATAAAGTTAGTTCTTGCGTTTCGTATCCAAAAAGAGACAATATTAGTTAATAAACCGCATGAAATATACACCGACGAGTAAATCCAATGACGCTGTTAAGATGTTTCAAGACTCAGTAAAACGGCCTTAACAACAACGTTAACATATTGGAATCTCAGATATTGGTTCTGCCAATCAACGTTAACTTGTCTGTAAATAATTAAAAGAGATGGGAAATATAGCAGTCGCACTTGATCAAATAGTGTTATTCTGTTAAAGAATGCCACTTCGCCTTCTGTGTCTAGAACATTACTGCAAGTTTAACGCAACGCTTGTATAAAATGTTATAGAGTTGAATAATTGCATGACTACTCAACCAATTAATTTTCAATCCGAATATAGGTTTACGTGTAATGCATTACATGAATCAGAAAGCTTGTTTGGTTTTTAAAAAAAACTACATGAGTAGGTCAGACAAATGACACTGAAAACTGCACTGCCACATAGGAGTTATTATTATTTAACCTTTCGAAGAAATATTAATATTTCCGATGTTACAGAGAAAGATATAGCAGCAGATATATTACACCAACATAACAGTAAGAACAGTTCATGTAAATATAATATGTGACTCAAATCACTCGTACATAATATATATAAGCTTAATCGTTTTCTTTGCGAATAATTACACAATATGCGCTCATTTATTTCATATATCGAATTTACATGTTTTAAATGCACATGCGGCATGCGCGAGTTATTTCAACGGTTGTCATATCTTCTCTTTCGTATTTTTTATTGCGCAAAAAGCAATACCGAAGTGGCTTTTTGTATTATATTTATATATTGAAAAACAACTTTTATATTACCACGTTCATAACTTACTTTAAAAACACCAGCTTCCCTTAATAACTTTTTTTAAAATAAACACGTTTTCTTTTGCATTTGTTTTTAAATATAAATGAATACATTAAGATTTGAAATCGAGTTACGTCTATCTACCATGCTACTCGAATTGCAATAATTATGCAATGACACATAAATTCAACATACGTTACTTACACTATGCTGATATACGACATTGATAGAACATATACTCTTGATCCCAATCGAATAGAATATAATTATTTCATTCGAGCATGACGGCATACTATTGCGTAGGATATTATTTCCCATCTTAATTAAATTTATTTATTTACTTACCATATTTCAATAAATATGAGTTCACTTGACCTTTACATTTTTTAGATCGTTAACTTTTACAATGCTGCATGGGTTATCAACAAACTATGCATTTGTTAGAAAATAAGAACTTGTGCAATCTAGTTTATTCCGTCATTCGAACAATGATCAGAATTATTTTTCTGTTCGTGATGAGCCTTTTCCATGACTGCAATCAGACTTATCGGCGTAAATAAACAAACGTCTAAAATTCCCATCAAAACGTTACGTTAAAATCTAATGCAGCTGTATGTATGTGATACAGGATTTCCAAGTTGTCGAAAATGAAAAAATGTTTATTAATAATTTTAGTATACAATTTAGTAATGAATATGCCAATACCTTATATTAGAATTCAAACCAAACAGTCTTAGGTAATTGTGTAAGAAGGAGTCGTATCCCAGAGACACATACTGAAATTACATAGCTGGCTATATAAAAAATATAATGAGCATGAAAAAACATCTCAAGATCACTTGACAAGCAAACAATAAAACAGTTACTTTTCACCACATGACAATTACCTTAATTATCATCTCTGTTATGCAATAATTCAACAATGACATCTTAATGAAAATTCCGATTTTCATTTGTTGACAGGACTGTGTCCTATTAATTTAATACAGTAATTATATTTTTCTGAAAACCTTCTCACATGAAATCTAAACATTTATAACATATATTTTGTCAACACTACATTTACACAACTATTTTAACGTGACCTTACACGTTAACTTTCAACAAGCAATAACAACTGTCAATCATATGTTACCTGAATAAAGTTGTTTGAGTGACAATACTATATTGTCCGTTACATTTGAACTAGTCCTGTGAGTGGCTATTGTTATATTTTAGGTTTTAAATATAACGGTAGAAATCTATTAACTGGATTAATACTAATGGACTCAAACATGAAATGCGGTAAAAATACCCCAGAACTTAACACTGAAACTCGTAATTAAACATGTCTTAGATATACTTATGATAAGCAACAGTATGCATATACTATATTCAGTATGCTTCACATAGAAAAACCACTAAAATATACGCGTTTCATATGACCATAATTAATTTCAGTTTGTGTTTAGATTACTCTTGTATATTGAGCGTACCTGCATTATATAATACAGTCAATTGACAAGGGTTCTTGTATTGGCCGTTCTGTCACACTCTCATATTTTATGCACTGTCCCAGTTACAGGGTTTACAAATGATTATTGATATTAAACAATACATCCAAAAGGCTTAACGTCCAAGTGGACATAATAAGCAATCAGTGATTACAATGCAAATAGTTTATGATGATACATTTCATTGCATCAGTACATACATGTTATACTAAATACTGGAATATTATATGTACAACTATCGATATAATATATATATTAAGATATATGTAATTATTTCAAATTATATTGGAACTTATTAATTTCAACCATATATCAAATACATTATAACAAGTCAAAGCACACACGAATCGTGAAACACATCGTATCGACTATAAATGAAGTTCACGTTCGTTTCTATAGTTTTCAACATTAGTGGTCAATATAGCAGGTGTTGCGTGTGAGGGTCTTATTAAACCATGACAACGCTGTTAAAATCAGTGGGCATTTCATGAAGCTTGCTTAATAAATCGTCCACAGAATTGAAGCCATTGAGTTTCTTGCTCGCTTACATCCAGCTATATATTTGAATGTTGAACGACAATATCAGAACATTCAAAGTATTACCAGATTGTGTATATATATGAATGATGTAAATAGTGAAACACGAGAGAAATTCTTATTAACCAACGCTGGTTTTTTTTTAATGTAGTTGAACTTTTGCCTATACAAAACAGGACGATACTTATTATACGCAATAACACATACAATGATCAAAGCTGCAGTCACCACAATGGAATGGTCAACGCAAATAATTGGGAGTTAAAACCGTTTGAATGACGCGTCGAACCTCACACTTAGCCCTAATCACTAACGGACACGGGTCCGTTCTCTCTTATGCACTATTGACCTTTTTCGTGGCAACACAGCACACATATAATCGATTTATGTAAAAATACATGCTCCACAAGTATTTTCAGCTCATACTTTATAACACAATCCAGTGGCCTGCTTACCAGCGAATACTCTTGACGACTGTACAAAAATGTAATGATGACAAGTTTGATCGCACTCGTTTAAACGATAGAAAATCCTTTAATTGTATTAAAGTAATTTGATTTATTCTTAAAATGTTAGCTAACGCGCCGTAACGCTAACAACGTATACTTTGTGACGACTTTTCACTAAATAAAATATATGCCAACACGTGCTTACGTGATGTGATCATGCGACTTGTCTGTACAATAGAATAACAATGATAATTTAACAATTATGATAAAGGCGTATAATATATTATTACTTTATTTGACACATATATACAATTATTCGTAGTAGCTGTATGATACACTAAATATGCTTACAAAGGACTATCATGTGATACTATACGGAAACAATTGGTGAAACACAGTAAAACAATTCATACGAATACATGTGTTTGCAGTTGAAAGACAATGTCAAAGTTCATGTAGTACGCCCACGACCTTAACGCTAAGTCTTACAACAAAACAACATGTACAAACTTAAACTTCCGTAAACAGCCGTTTCAACTTGTAACATAGCATATTGTTTACGCATTAAGTATACACTGCGAACAATCGCAATACCAATTTACAACTTCGCAGAACGTTAGATAAAAAACACGTACACCAAAACGGCTTAGAGTATAACAGGGATGTAGCAACGAGAGGGAAATTTTCTTTAAATTATATAATTGGCCCACATGATTTTTCCGGCACTGTTTTCTTTTTTAATAAAAAACAAATACAAACCAGACTAGCCAGTTTTTGATGTACAATATTCAAATTTAGATAAGTAATGAATGAACACATTTTTAAGAATGCATGCACTAAGTATCTGTTGATTATAAAATGTTGATACAAAATTTAGATACTGTGTTTGATTATGACTAACCTATTTAAAATGTTGATGCTGTTGTACTATTAAGCTTGTGAAGTCATAACCTTAATACATGCATCGTTTTAGTACATTGTGCACATATTCTTTTCAAATTATATGCTGCTCCATAATCTTACATGGACTTGTTCGAGGTAAATGCATTTAAATGTAATAGGTTTATTCAAGATACAAAATACATACAGTCCATGAGTACACATGTTCAAAACATAATAACATATATAAAAGCATGAACATTTTATCAGCATTGAATTTCATAAGTTGTAAAATAAAGTACCAATAGATTAAACGGTCTAGGACAACAACACAAAAACAACAAAGACGAAAGCTTCAAAATATCGAGAAGTAAAGTTTGAGTTATGCAATATACACAATTAATCATCATAATATTTATATAGGTTTCTTTGACTAAATTCTTTATGTACAAACATAGCTAAGTTTCTGTTAGTACTTGCAATATCATTTTCATGTTTGTATTGTTCAGTTATATTATCTTATATGCACTTTTCTTATATCTTAATATAAGGAACATTCTAATAATAAATGGTATTGTTATTTCATTTTGAGTCGTGATATGCAGGACGATGATAGGGGATGTTAATCGCCTGTTGTAGGTCTTGACTCGTGTTTAAACAAAAAAGTTACACTGTTGTTGCATTAAAGCATTAAGTAATTAGATTGTTTATTATTTTGTATCAAACCTGCATCTGAATCAAACATTTGTTTTGAAAATGTTAGAAACAGTTGGTTCTAAGTATTGTAATCACCTCAGGATGATAGTGGTGTTCAACATGCCTTACAACTGATTGAAATATCAATGTTTTCCATTGACCGTTCCCTGGCGGTGAACTCATAGGTTATCACTATTTTGATGCTAAATGTCGTGTAGCTCTTGGAATTGTCATGTATTGTATTGCGAGTTCATCGTGTTGGGATGTATCATCAATTTAGCAGCTTTATGTAACACTATAATAGACAAAAAGGCAGTGATAACCGTTCATACTAACATGAAATTCACGGTAACGTATGCACATGCATATGATAAGCGGTGGACAAAGGGCTCAATAAAAGTCATGCTTATATTGATCGGTTTCTGAACCAATTGAATAATGTTACACTGTATGATCTTTCAGGACTCTTGATCATCCAAAAAACGCATAATATTTTTAAAGAATGTATTAAATGGATGCTTTACCCAATTGTCTGGTTTTTTTTTATACAAATGCTAATTAAAATATGTATTTACTAAAAATATGTAAATATATGAAACTTAAAGAAAAAGCGAAGGAAAATCCTCAGTAGCAGTAAAACATGTCATTCAATAAATGAGAATAAGGCACCGCTATAAGCTCTATCGATAACTTGACTTAACTTAGTAACATTTGCATAAAAGTAGTTTTTTGTGTGGTGAGGTCGAGTCCTCATACAAGCGTGCTTCTCAAATTAGTTTTTCAAGATATCAGCACTTTATTGGTATTACAAGATACATGTCTTCTTACAAAGATAGAATCTGGATTCGTTTAAATTATGTCCCGATTAAGTGTGAAATAGTGTCATTATAACTCTTCAATTATGATGATTATTACTTTAGAACCACATATAGATGCTCCTAATTTTTAATGATCATTTATCCAATCAATTTTTTGGCTATACATGTTATGCGTCTTTGAACAAACATAGGGTTTGGACTAGAGACACGTTAACTCATTGTTATTTTGATATAAGTTAACGAGCATGTAATTAATATATGCTTTTCGGTTTTATATAATAAAATTACAGTTGAGATTACATTTGATTTAATTGGAGAAAAATACAATTTGTAGTTTCCTTATGGTGACAATATCACAAACACGTGAATAATTTCAACAACATCGGGTCATCAATGACAGTTACTTATTTTCACATTTGAAATTTCATAAACACTTATCTCAAAAATATGTTTACAAAGCTAGAACCAACCATGCACACAATCAATAAACTATATTTTGGCTACACATACGCATTCCGTGTGATACTTTTTCTCACACTACACTGTTTCATACATGTCTGGCGTCACAAAACACTCACTTTCACATTAAAGCTACGCATGTGTATATTTATATTTCTTTACGTTCCTGCAGCATACACTAGCACACATGTTTGGCTTGCAGTTAATGATCGAACATTGAGTTCACCCAAGAACATAAAATAACACAATATATTTAAACGTATGTCTACGCCAATCGTGAAAACAAAATGCGATACTTCCCTATAAGTTATATAATCTTTATTATATGTACAGTTGTTGTCAAATTCATATCAAGCTAAACCAAAATAAGTCATTGAGATGAGTTTGTATCTGCAAAATGATCACGCGGCCAGTGCGATTGTGACATGAATATATGAATGATCATTCTAAAACCTACCGTTTTTGTTATGTTATCAATGATAGCTGATCATTCGTCGATTTCCAAAAAAGGCAACCATATTAGAAATAAAAGTCCGTGTCTTTAGACGGGCTATTAACTGTAGTTATGTCTCAGGTTAACGGTAATATGAACCATAGAAGTTAAATACATTATGTTCTAATTTTACAGGATGTACATTTCCGAACGATTACATGTTCCTCAGAATATAAGGAACATATACTTTAAAAAAGGAATTTTACATTATAATTTGGGAAAAAGCTTTCTACGTGACCGTCATTTCTTTAATATATTCCAAACAATATTATTTGTGGGGTAATTACCAAAAATAAAAAATCGCAATACACAATATCAGCTGTGAACAACATCCTCATAAATGACAATTAAAAAGTGTACATTGCATCGTGCACGCCATTGGAAGACTCAAATTTATAAGGTTTGTCTATACTGTCCAAAGGTATACAGTACATAAATGTTATGTATATAACAAACAAGGCGTCAAGTGACTAGTGCATTATATACAAATAGAGTACATTTTCATAAACAAAGAAAAATACGCAAAAGGGATATCATGTTATCATGATAAATTTACATACAATGGTTATGTACGCATGTGTTATAATTGTCTAAGGATAACCATAGTAAACATTACATACGTCTCGTAGTTTAAAGGCTTTGTTATTTATAGTAAATCATGACTCTTTACATGTGTAGTGTGTTAAACGTGATAACACTGCTTTGACACTGGCTCGCAATTTAAACAAAACAACAACATCATTGAATAAGTCTTTCCCATCCTCTTCAATAATGAAAAAAAAGAGATCTTCAGAATTATGTTATCTGGATCGGAAATATAGTTACGCCTCATTTGCAGATAGATGTCACAACACCTCTCCCAATGGATACGAATGCTTGCGGAGTGCTAATAACTAACACAGAATCTGGTTTATATATTTACCGATTATTATATCAGGTCTTTCTTTGCTAAGAATAATGTTTTTGTTGTATTCTTTTCCGCAGGCTAGTGGTTTTAAGAGAGTGAAATCACCAATGCATGCGTCGCTGAGAAATATTTATTTTCTTTCCAGGCATCTAGTCAAGCAATCAAAACGGAAAACAGTTATTTGATTGTCATGTTATTCCGACCGTCAGCGCGATGCTTTTTTTAAAAACGAGGAGACATGTATACGTTTTGCATTAGATGAAATCAAATTAGAAAAACGAAACACTTGTTTATTGAATAAACACGTTGCAGACACACGAAGTGCGAAATCACTAATGCATATCATCAACAAAGCGTTTAAAACTGCAGAACGCACTATATGTGTCACGCCAAACCATTTGCACATTGCAAAACAGACTGGTAGACGAATTCATTGTCTAACAAAACACAAAACACACGGGAAAAACACGCGTTTACCATCGCACAGATAACTACGATCAAAAGCACTGGATAGTGTCATGTTTTCAACGAGCACTTGCATAGCGTTTCCAACGGATAAAATGATGCATTTAGGGATATGGATAGGAAGATCGCTAGGCTAGTGTTCAATGTCGTCATAAAGTTGTCATTAAAGTAACATTAATACTCAAAAATCAAAGGAAATTTCGTAAAGTATTTCGTAAAATAAAGTTACCAAATAAAAAATCTGGTTACATGGATGTTTGTAGATACAAAATGCATGTTTTTTTTTGTGTCACAATTAATTCAATTTTATAACCCCGCACTGATATCTATTCATACGACACATGAACACTCACATGGTACAATGTTAGTGTTCTTGTGTAGTATGAACAGATATCGTAACGGGAAATTAAAATGGATTTTTGATGTCAAAATAAAATAAAAACGAGCATTTTGTATATACTAACATCCATGTTACCAGAACACATCTGGCGTTGAGATTTTGGATTTTGCTATTAGGAACACTGATTTCTAATTGTTATAGAGGCTTTAACACCAAAAATAAACACATTTATTGTCAATACAAGACTTAATTTTAGACGATTTACTTCTGAGCACGTGTGGATATTTCCGTTTCCATTGCCTTGATAGAAACACTATTTTGTATGTTGTGTTCGATGAAGCGCATAATTGAAATACCATGTTGTCGTGTGTTCAACAAATGGAGGAACAACAAAAACTGCACGCGAAAGAAAAACATTTGATCTTCACACTGAAACTTTGCGCATTTTAAAATATTTCTATTTACGAAATATTTTTTTTTTCATTATAATGTTTTCTGAAGTTATATTTATGTTGTCTGAGAGTCGTTAGAAGATGCTCAACGAGTGACCGACAATTTTGCAGATGTGAATTTCAGACTCAAATTAAGTGTCCAATACACGCGACCTAGGAATATAATGGCTTTGTTCCCGCTTTCCATGATTATTACTAATAAAATGGCTTTGGAAAACAACCAAAACTTTCATTTCCAGCAATTGTCATTCTTAAAGTGTATTGATTACAAACATGTCATACAAGGCATTCTGTATTGTCCTTACATTTTCCAGATGAAAACATGCTTAAGGATGCTTATTATCGGTAAACAATAAATCAATTGTCTTATTGAGCGCGCAATACGGTTGAAAGTTCTAATTATGTCCGTTACAAAAGAAGGATCGTTTCTGGAAAAAAAGAAATCAATTAAATTTGACAAAAGGGTAATTACACCCACTTGTCTTTTTTCTAAAAAATAAAATCAGATAATTGCTTCCGTCATTTAAAATGTAATTATGCTCACTTGTCTTCAGTTAGGTATATGTAGTTATGTCTTTTTCTAAATACAATTTAAAAAAAAAACAAAAACAAGAAGCAGTGATGTGTTTGTGTGTCACCTTAATATTATAGTTTTTTTAGTTTAGTTTAGTTACTTGTATAAAACAGTAGTATATATAAAGTGTCAATACAATATACATAAAACAAAGGCACTAGTTAAGTCAAATTATAAACATCAAATATAAATCGGTACATTGTCAAAAAAACAACAACAACATATATATGGTATTTTAGAGAAGGCAATATACAGCAAGGGGCGGTTCATAAATATATACCAACAATCCTACCCTAATCGTAATATATGTTATAAGTATTTCTTATTTCCCATGCTTTATAAATAAATATAGCTATTTTTTTTAACAATATTACTATTTTAAGAGTTCAATAAATCTATAAACGTTATTATAGTTCGTACGCTTCGTATTTAAATCTCTTATATAAAAAAGTGTAGAACAAAATAACATTACAACATAACATAAAATTGTGGAATCTTCGATCAACATGATAATAAAACAGAAATGACTGACATTTATATATGCTTCTTAGTTTATTATTTCAACGTGAACCTGTTTTGTATATTGCGTACTATTTTTAAAGCAATTCGCAATATTATTATCCCTACGTTTTAACTCTCGAAGATACTATAGTATTATTATTCATAAAATACACAAGCACAATAATTATGTTTATTGCGTTTGGCCTTCATGTGTCAAGGATCGGAAACTAGAAATTGAGCATGGCATATCAGACGTTTTAGTAATGAATATTTATTCATAGTCTGTCTGCGTCTGGTATTGAGGTGTGAAAGAAACATTGGCTGTGCCCGCTGTAATATTTGTATAACATATACATCTATCTTCGGCATGTTATTTTTAACAAACATATAAATAGGCATGCTCTTTGCTCAGCTTGTCACATTGAGCACCTTCTTAAATTTTACCTGTTTAAGATGTGTCTATTGAGGAACGTTTCACGTGATGGAAAAAAACTAAAATGAATTACTCAAGGAGTGAATGAATAGTTGTATTGTTTGGAGTGTTAATAACGATTCTTTTATTAGGACGTCTTGCAAAGCAAAGCGTTAAGCTATAATAGTATGAAATGCACAATCGATTATATGTGTTACTCTGTAAAATATATAAGGGTCAGGAGCGCCATTTATTTTAATCATTATCAGACGATACTATAATTGCACATACGACGAATGTCTTATTTATGTGAAATTCGGTCAATATGTCAATTTAATTCATACAAGACCATATCGTTTTTCCAGTTTTAAGGATGTACAATCATGTCCCCTTTACATTACGTTATTTACTTTGTCGAAACGATAACATACCGAAAGGTCACATTTAGCGTTACAGAATACACAATTTGTTCATAAAACTATAACATGACAATCATCATACAGAACATTTTAGAATACTTCATATTATGAAAAAAATGAAACGATCATACATCCTTAAACGTTTGGCATTCTCAGAAATGAGGAAATAATAAATAGTCGATTTCCATGTTACCCGACTATTAGCACTGTGATATAAGTACGTGATGTTGCACAACAATGTTCAATTTGAACGACGGTTGTACGAGTGTATTATACATATATTTGTGTGGTCAATGTCTTGGTAATACTTCGCGTATATGACCAACGAGAGTCTGCTACCCATCAATTTTATTTTAATATATGGTGCAACACATTTTTTTCTGATAAATGAGCTTATCTTGTATATTTACCATTTACCATGATACAGAACTGACCATTATACAGATATTTTGACCATGCTCGCGATACATTGACATGCCACTACAAATAAGATCTGGTATATGTTGCTTATTATGGCTTATTACACATGGTTTGGACACAATAGGACAAATTTGCATAGAAACGCCAGAACAGGGTCTGGCGGAGTTTTGTTTAGTCAAAACTGATTTCTAAGCTGATTTTAATGTAACTATGGTTGATAATACTTATAATCTAATTCTTTGGTTATCTTTTAAAAATAAGTATACTGATCATAATTTTTTCACATGTGTAACATATTTACCTCCTAGCAATTCCACTCGGCAAATCGATCCTGACAATTCTTCGATAATTTACTATTAAAATGAAGGTCCAATTTATTTGGCAGGAGATTTTAATTGTAGAATTGGAGATGAAGATGATTTTTTTTCTGGTGTAGATAGTCTTCCAGAAAGGCATGTTGTTGATTTTAGTATAAATAGTCATGGAGATAATTTTTTAGAATTTTTGATAGATAGTAATACTTGCGTGCTTAATGGCCGAAATTGTATGAAAAATGATTTTAGAACTGTATCCGTAAAGGGATGCTCAGTGATAGATTATTTTGTCGTTCAACATGAGCATTTGAAAACTCAAAGTCACTCGTGTCTCTGAATTAGTTACTCAAATTCAAGAGTTCTTAGGTATTGTGCCTGTATTTGCACCAGATCGCTCAATATTATCATGTATTTTTAACTTGTCATGCAATATAATGGAAATGAAAGTAATGAAGATATGCCAAGAGAAAATATACCTATGATAAATTTGATCTCCAACATATACCTGATTTCTTTTTGTGTTCGGATTTGAGTGTAAATGCATTACATGAAACTGTTTTTAAATTAAAACAGAGCCTTAAATGTCAAGAAGATATTTATACCGCATATACTGATTTGTGTCATATTATTAAAGGAGAAATGTATGATAAAATTAGTTATAGGAAGGTAGATTTATCGTTTAATCAAAATCAGAAACGTAGAATTGCAAAACCTTGGTGGAGCGACAACCTATCCTACCTTTGGAATTCTGTCTGTCAGTCAGAAAGAAATCGGCTAAAATGCAACAATGCCTCTCATTCTCAAAAAAGAACTCTCAAAAGCGTTTTTGGTACTGCTCGCAAAAGTTTGATAGAGCCGTGCAACGAGCTAAGCGCTCTTACTCGGTCTCTTTTCAGGAACAATAAGAGTTCGACTGCGAGACAAGTCAACAGGAGCTTTGGAAAACCATTGGTAGGATAGGTGTTGCTCAGTCAAGAAATAGTGGTATTCCAATGCAAATAATTACAGCAGATGGTTCTGTTTCGGATGATATAATGACATTTTACTGAAATGGAAGAGCGATTTTAGAAGTATTTTAAATAGAAATGTTAGTGATACAGATCGATCTTACTTTTTGTCTGATAGTGATTTAAGTAACTGATAACAGTGTCTTAAACCATAATATTTCTATAGAGGAAATTAAAAATGCAATTTGTAAAGCAAAAAGATGAAAGGCATGTGGTGTGGATTTTATACCTGTAGATGTATTTAGAAATACTTGCTCATTTTCATTTTTACATATTCTTTTTAATATTTGTTTCACTACTGGTTCTATACCTACTGACTGGGTTAAAGTAATAATAAATCCCATTCCGAAGTCAAATACTGTTGATCAACTTGATCCATTATCCGATAGAGGTATTTCACTATCTGTTAGCATGTACAAGCTTTATTGTTCGGTATTAAACAATAGATTATCAGTATGGGCTGAGAATAATAATGTCTTAGCAGATGAACAGAATGGTTTCCGTAAACATAAAAATACAGTTGATCGTATCTCGACTTTAACAAATGTAATTGAAACTAAGAACAATCTTAGGCAGTTTACCTTTTGTGCCTTTATCGATTTAAAAAAAGCGTATGATTTCATTAATCGTAGTCTATTATGGGAAAAACTATTAGATAAAGGCATCGGGGTAGCATGTTTAAGGCTTTAAGGTCTTTGTACAAAAATGTATTATCGTGTGTTATAATTAATGGTCATTACACTGACTGGTTTTAGAATACATGTGGTCTTCGCCAGGGATTCTCGTTATCGCCCTTATTATTTAATATGTTTATTGATGATTGAGTTGGTAAAATTACAGCCACTGGTAAAGGAATTCAGAAAGATGATGATTTTCTTTTATTTTACTTTATGCTGATGACATTGTTTTAATGGCTGAAAATGAATCAGATTTAAAGTATATGCTTGATGTTCTATCAAATTGGTGTGAATCAAATCATATGATTGTTAATCCACTTAACAGCAACATCGCATGGTTTCACATGTAGTACTCATTCATTAAATGTTGTAAATGAATACACTTATCTCGGCATGCTTCTGCTTAA
The DNA here is from genome assembly GCA_007657795.1 of Dreissena rostriformis. Classification (NCBI taxonomy): domain Eukaryota; kingdom Metazoa; phylum Mollusca; class Bivalvia; order Myida; family Dreissenidae; genus Dreissena; species Dreissena rostriformis. Next base: position 180,951 of record VMBQ01000159.1, read on the forward strand.
GCACTTGGATTATAAGAAAACTGCAAAGTCTGTAGCTCAAAGTGCTGGCCGTGCACTTGGTTAGTTGATTTCTAAGTGTAAAAGCATGGGAGGTATGCCGTATAAGGTTTTCGCCGAATTATTTGAAAGCAAAATTTGGCCTATTATTTCATATTGCGCTTCAATTTGGGGAAACAAATCCCATTCTTGCATAAATGCAATACAAAATAGAGCAATGCGTTTTTAGTTGGGTCTTGGTAAATATACACCAACAGCAGCATTGTTTGGTGAGCTTGGTTGGCAACCGCCACATGTGAAACAATGGGTTTATGTTGCTCGTCAGTGGCATATGTTTCAAAGAATGAATAATGATAGACTGAATGATAAAGTTTTTGCATTTTGTAAATCAAAAAGTGGTAATGTTTGTAAAAATTGGCAGTTTAACTTTGTACAGCAGATGCATTTATTGAATTTGTCTTATGTTTTAGAAACCAGCAGACTGAACAATCAAGTAAAATATTTTTTGAAATTGTTTCAGATAAATGTATGCAAATGTACATAAACGACTGGAAAAACAAAGTATCAAGGCTCCAATAGAATATTTAGAAATAAGTTGCGTACATATCTGTTATTTAAACATGAATTTGAAACAGAAAAATATGTATGTATAGCAAGCCTTTAAAACATAGAGCAGCATTGTCAAAATTCAGATGTGGCGTTGCCCCTCTGAGATTAAAGACGGGGAGATATAAGAACATTACATTAAATGAACGTTTAAGTCCTATTTGCAAATCAGACGTTGAAACTGAAACACATGTTTTGACACAGTGTCCAGCCTATCTGGCATTAAGAACTGTTTTATATGATAAAGCTACTCAAATTAATAGAGATTTTATTCACGTGTCCGATGAACAAAAATGTGTATTTGTTCTCTCCAACTTAGATTTAGCTAAGGTAACAGCCAAAACCTGTTATTATATACTTCAAATTAGATTTGAAATATTATAAAAGTCACAAACGTCTACTTAATAACATAGCTCTTTATGAATTTGAATATAATTATATTATGTTTTTAAAATGTAAAAAGGAGAGAGTATTGTTAACCAATGTTTTAGATCATGTTTTATGCGAAATAAACAAAATGCAGCGCATCCAAAACATGTGTGCCAAATTGGTACTCGGCGACAGAAATATGACAGTTCAAAAGATGCTTTGTATGAACTACACTGGCTACCAGTAAAGGCTAGGATACCATTCAAATTACTGACCTTCATGTAGAATTGTTCTGATGGTCACGCGCCAAAATACCTTACAGAACTGTTAAAAGAAAAAGTACCAGCACGTAACCTACGATCTACTGTCTCGTATGACGGATGTTATGATGTGAAACGCACAAAGAGAAAAACTTTCATGGACAGGAGTTTCGGAGTTGTTGGTCCGAAACTGTGGAATGACCTACCATCAAGCATTCGGACTTCTGTCTCAATAGACATTTTCAAAAGGAATTTAAAAACATTTCTCTTCAGAGACTTTTACAACCTATTTTAATTTGAATACCTGTGATTTCAAAACAAATCGAGACTCAGTTGTACGGGCTTATTTGTCCAACAACCATGACTCGGAGGACCAAGAAATTAAAGAATTGTGCGGGCTTCTTTGCTCGAAAAGGATATTTATTATACAAGTGACCGGTAACCAAAAATCATTAGGGCTTCTTTGCTCAATGATTGAATGACATCATACAGCGGTCTTTTAGTCACGCTTAGCCCCTCTAGTTGTGTCTTATAGTCACACTGAAATTTTAACCTTCAAGTTGTGTCTTGTAGTCACACTTGGTCAGTCTATTTGTGACTTGTAGTCACAATAGCTNTTGTACAGCAGATGCATTTATTGAATTTGTCTTATGTTTTAGAAACCAGCATACTGAATTATCAAGTAAAATATTTTGTGAAATTGTTTCAGATAAATGTATGCAAATGTACATAAACGACTGGAAATACAAAGTTTCAAGTCACACCGGCTCTAATAGGATATCTAGAAATAAGTAGCGTACTTATCAGTTATTTAAACATGCATTTGAAACAGAAAAATATGTATGTATAGCAAGCCTTTTAAACATAGAGCAGCATTGTCAAAATTCAGATGTGGCGTTGCCCCTCTTAGATTAGAGACGGGGAGATATAAGAACATTACATTAAATGAACGTTTAAGTCCTATTTGCAAATCAGGCGTTGAAACTGAAACACATGTTTTGACACAGTGTCCAGCCTATCTGGCATTAAGAACTGTTTTATATGATAAAGCTACTCAAATTAATAGAGATTTTATTCACGTGTCTGATGAACAAAAAGGTGTATTTGTTCTCTCCAACTTAGATTTAGCTAAGGTAACAGCCAAAACCTGTTATTATATACTTCAAATTAGATTTGAAACATTATAAAAGTCAAAAACGTCTACTTAATAACATAGCTCTTTATGAATTTGAATATAATTATATAATGTTTTTAAAATGTAAAAAGGAGAGAGTATTGTAAACCAATGTTTTAGATCATGTTTTATGCGAAATAAACAAAATGCAGCGTATCCAAAACATGTGTGCCAAATTGGGACTCGGCCGACAGAAATATGACAGTTAAACAGATGCTTTGTATGAACTACACTGGTTGCCAGTAAAGGCTAGGATAACATTCAAATTACTGACCTTCATGTATAATTGTTCTGATGGTCACGCGCCAAAATACCTTACAGAACTGTTAAAAGAAAAAGTACCAGCACGTAACCTACGATCTACTGTCTCGTATGACGGATGTTATGATGTGAAACGCACAAAGAGAAAAAATTTCATGGACAGGAGTTTCGGAGTTGTTGGTCCAAAACTGTGGAATGACCTACCATCAAGAATTCGGACTTCTGTCTCAATAGGCATTTTCAAAAGGAATTTAAAAACATTTCTCTTCAGAGACTTTTACAACCTATTTTAATTTGAATACCTGTGCTTTCAAAACAAATCGGAACTCAGTTGTACGGGCTTATTTGTCCAACAACCATGACTCGGAGGACCAAGAAATTACAGAATTGTGCGGGCTTCTTTGTTCGAAAAGGATATTTATTGTACAAGTGACCGGTAACCAAAACTCATCAGGGCTTCTTTGCTCAATGATTGAATGACATAATACAGCGGTCTTTTAGTCACGCTTAGCTCCTCTAGTTGTGTCTTATAGTCACACTGAAATTTTAACCTTCAAGTTGTGTCTTGTAGTCACACTTGGTCAGTCTATTTGTGACTTGTAGTCGCAATAGTTTAAATAAGGTTAAAACCCAAAAGAAGTGTCCGTAAGGGTGACGGGTGACCGGTAGCTGTGTGATCCGACAGCCATAGTGCAGAAATATCCTTTCACGTATCCTTTCAGTTCATGAAAAAAAGTGTCTTTATGTTGCCAAAACTTTGCTAATAATATCATTATAATTATTGTCTTAACCCTAGTTATATCATAATATATAAAAAAATAATCCTGTGTTTTAATATCGTAGCCTGTATTGCTTAATTGCTTAAGTTTCTTACAGCATTTTTATTTTTATTTATATCACACATTTTTAGATCATTAATCCTTTAATTAATGCTGCATAAAAGTATCAATCACTCTTATTTTTTTTTATAAATTGTGCGTATATTTATATGTTTTGTACAACACCATTGAATATAATTATATAAATAGGCGTTTCATCAAATTAGCAAGTTTCAAGTTTCAAGTTTCTTCGTTTTAACTTTCGAATGTATCGTGTTATTTAAAGATAATACTTGCAGACTTGTAACTATTGGGTTACATGCAGGGGATATCACACATCACACTTTTTGATTAGAAGGGGTTAACCCAGGGTTTTTGATGTGTTATTATAAGTAATGTAATAATGCTGTTAGATGTGTGAGGTCTTCCGGGTGTGACACTTCAGTTAACATTTAAACCAGTTAAATAGTATGTGTGGGTTTGATTCGATCCCTTATACACTATCTGTGGTTACTATGCTAACCAAATGAGAACTTAGTCCTTGCATCCCTTATGTCATATGATAAAATCAACGTTTTTTATCTAGCTGTATAATACTAGTCATGTAATTATGAAAGTTATTTTATGCTTTTATCATCTCTTGTAAATCAAACTATAGATTGGCAACACTTTTATGATGGTTTATATGTAATTTGTATAATATATAGTGTTGATGAGATGTAAATAAATAAATAAATATTTTCGTTGTTAAAATCTTGTCGATAAACCGTCGTATTTGTTTTATCAGAATTTAATAGTATTTGCGCAATTGCTTCACAGTAGCGCGGTACGATTCGTTTCTATGGAGAGTACATGTACAAGCAATTTGACATTTTAAACGTATACTTTTTTACTACAAAAGGGGTTTCGGTTAACCGTTTAATAACCGGTTACGGCAAAAGGTTAACCGGTTAATGTTTTTTTGTAACCTGTTGCATCCCTATTTTAACCCATGTTCTTAAATGGAAAAATTACCTACCTTCATCATGGGAAAATAATATATCGACGTCCATGTCGAGACAGGTATTTTTCGCCGTTTCATACTCTTTATTTTTTTATTAATTGTTAAAATGGCGCTCACTTTCCAGCCATATCATCAATTACGTGATAAGCGTTTATTTCCTATTAAATTTGCTGCAAAATTGTTTAGTGGAGCTATACGAAGGTCATCCCGATAAGAAATTTCCAAAGAAAAATCCAATAAAATGCACATTGCTATTGCACCCTAGGACGGGAATATGCACGATTATTCATTTCGCTTTCAATTAAATATAGAAAACGATAATTAAGCCATATTCACAAACAAAATAAAATGGGCATATTTCGTATGCGTGTATGTAGCGCGGTATTCAAGACTAAACGAGTCATCAGTAAACCAAAATAACTGTATTAAATGGACAGAACATCCATTTGGTCAAATAACATTTTTGTTTACATTTAATATTCTCTGTTGTTTTTTTTTCTCTTCACAATATGTGTAGTTTAATATGTTTCAACAAATTAAAATACCAACAACAAAGCAACAAGACATCTACTCGACGTACTTTGTATAGTACTTTGAAATAACAGGGACATAAACGAAACAAGAACATTTGGCATCACCAAGTTAGATGTTAGCTTTAATCAACAATTGTACACTTTGATAAGATAAATATTTCATAGATATTTCCATTTTACTTATGTAGTTTATCACGACGGAAAAGGATTTGGTAAGATAATTAAATCGTTCGCATATATTGTTTCAGCATTATAGAGTGACAGTCAAGGGCATATCTCGAACCCATACATTACGATATCATAGCCTTGTTCCGTGTCAAGTTTATACTCAAAATAAATATAAAAAACGTGTTAAATGTTTTGTTTGAATTTATTCCTTATTGCTATGTTAAAATGTTAAATTATAGACACATTGTTTTTTTATGAACACAAAAAGCATAATGGTCGGTATACTGCCTACTCTGTCCTGTGCAAACTAATTAAAAATTACTTTACAGTAATGTATGGTAACCAGTTTTAATGGACTGTTATTTGCATTTAATAAGTTAAGTTTTATATAAAATGTATGTCACAAGTGTCAGTTTGATTTTTCATAGCTATTTTACTGTGTTTTCGGTGTAAAACTTGCGTTGAATGTCATGGTTTGTCTTAACCCTACAGATTAAGGCATCGGAGCATTAGAAATCAAGTAAAATAGTTCATGAAAGAGGAAATAACAAGACAGTTGCCTGCTACAAATGCAACTTGAAGCTCGGGCTACCGGATTAAACAGCTGACGCCAGAACGATTCGGTCTTTTTACTGTTGAAAAGTTATGCTTCATTTTAAAAATGGTTAACTTTAGTCAATACTGGTGTCGAAAACAACAAAATATTTCGAATTATTGAGTTGTATCACACGAGCCATAATTTTATTTATTTCAGCTGGTTTATGCATATGAGCCATATTTCTATATTCTTTATTACAGCCTTTGACGTTAGCAAATATGTCAGTATAGTTTGCAATTAAATAGCAAACATCCATTATGTCACTTAGTTTAAAAGATTCCTCAAGCATCTCGTCTAAAAATAAAATGATAACGAATCAGTTAGGTGTAATAGCCGCACCAATATCGATTGTAAATAAAAATGAGAACAATCAATATCTTTTAATTCTAACAAATCTTGTTTGCGTAGATTATGCGCAAGTATAAAAGAAAATGATGTGGTATACAAAGAGTTCTCAATTCATTACAGGGTGTTTCCAATTGGCTGCGAAAAAATGAAAGTGACTGTAAAAAAACATAGTACAATGCAAATAGAAACGATTCTGTTAAAAAGTACAATCAATAGGAATTCTGATGAAATATTCTTTGAGATCGTATAAATAAGCGCCCTCTGTTGACTACAATGTCTATTTATTTCCATACACAATCTTATGTACGAGTTGAGCTTAGGTGTACCATTTTCAATAACGTTTAAAAACACTTTAGCCAGCTGGGTATTCGATCCGACTAGATCCCCATTTCCCAAATGGGTATACCCCCATTGCTTGATATTCGCAATAGTTTTTAAACCAAATACCCAGCTGTGTATTAGACAATGGCTTGATATTCACAATACATCAAATATCACATTCCCAGCTGGATATTGGGTACTCTAATATGTTGTAATTTGCTCGACATTCGATAACGTTCGAATACCCAATACCCAGATGGGTATTCGTCCCTGGCTAGATGTTTAGTAAAGTTCAAATACACGATACCCATCAAATTATTCGACTTCGGGTCGGTATTGAATTCCCATAACCAACACACGTTACCTAGCAAACTAGATAACAGCGAAGGGAGACCTTTAAAAAGTGACATACCTTTTATAAAGTTCTTTCTTGCGTATCGTATCCAAAAAGAAATAATATGAGTTTATTAACCGCATGTAACATACACCGACTAGTAAGTCCAATGACGTTTATACGATCTTAAAAGACTCAGTAAAACGGTCTGAACACCTATGTTAACATATTGGAATCTCGGATATTGGTTCTGCCAATCAACGTTAACATGCCTGTAAATAATTAAACGAGATGGGAAGTTGAGCATTCACACTTGACCAAATATTCTATTAAACAATGCCACTTCTCCTTCTGTGTCTAGAACATTAATGTAAGTTCAACGCTTACATGTCATACGAAAGCATGTAATTGCTTTACTTTTATCATGAATAAATCTTTACTAAGAAAATATGGATTTCTGTATCAATTATTCAAACATTGTATATTATAAAATCTATGTATTCAATATTTCCACCTAAAAAGTGTTCAAATACATATAAGCGCTTCTATTACACCTTCACAACAAATTGCTAATATACCAATATAATCATAATAAAATGCATTATGGTGAAATGATTAGCAGACATAGTGTCATTAAGATTACGAAAAAGAACAAGATGAAGAAATCCAAACATAAAATAAAATAAGAATTCATTGTTGATGAATATACACATTATTTTGTTTCTGTTGTTGATCATGCTATTTATTTAGCTGATGATGGTGGTTACTAACACGGTAATGTTAATTATGATGATACTCAGTATACGATTGTGCTGGTTTCTTTGGTGTTGGAGCGGGTTGTGGTAATACTGGTAATACTTATGATGATTGTGAACATTATGACATTGAAAACTGCTCAGTCCTATAGGAGTTATTATTAATGTATCCTTCGTAGAAAGAATAATATTTCCTTTGTACTATAATTATATATAACAGCAGATATATTACACCAACGATGTTAACAGTTAGCACAGTGCATGTAAATATAAAATGTGATTATAATCACTCAAACATGATATCTATAGGGACTTTATCCATGCTCCATTTAAAATACAACAGTACATTAGTCCTCATGCTAATGTTGCGCATTACTAATAGTTGAGGCATGTGCGATGTGGTGAAATATCAAGCTTAATCATTTGCTGTGGAAATAATTAAACAATATGTGCTGAATTATTTTAGATATCGAATTCACAATTTGTAAATGCACATAAGGCATGTGTGAATTATTTAAACGGTTGTCATATCCACTCTTTCGTATTTAATATGGCGTGGTGCGGGACCTTTTGTTTTTTTGAAAACAATTATATAACCGCTTTCATAACTTACTTTTGAAGCACCAACTTTTCGTTAATTACTTTATGAAAGTAAACACATATTTTTCTACAAAACGTTTAATAATTCAAATATATCTATAATCTGTTCGTGATGGGCCTGTCCGTGACTGCAAGCAGTCTTATCGGCGTGCATAAACCAACGTTACAAATGCCCATCAAGTCTAGCGTTACGTTAAATACTGAAGCAGCTGTATTGATGTGATGTCTCATTTCCCAGTAGTCGAAAATGAAAAAATGTTTAAAATAAGTGTGGTATAACATTTACTTTAACATAGCTAATATACCTAATATTTTAATTCAAACCAAACAGTCCTAATTGTGTCATAAGGAGTCGTATCTCACAGACGTATACTGAAATTACATGGCTGGCTGTATAAAAATATCATGAGCATGAACTAACATACAAAAATTACTTGACACGCAAAGAATGAAACAATTTCTGTTCACCATCTGGCGATGACCTTATTATCATTTCTGTTTCGCAATTATTTAACACCGACAACTTAGTGCAAATTCCGATTTTCATTTGTTTACAAGAATGTACCCTATTATTATATAGCATTTATTATATTTTTTTGAAACTCTTTTCACATGAAATCTAACCATTCAATACATATATTTTGTTATCACTACATTTATACAACTACTTTAACTTCGGAAAGTAATTCGTAATGAACTACACGACAATTTCAGTTCTCAATTCAAAACCTGTGTTATTTAAAACAATACTTTCAACTACATACAGTAATAGCATTACAGACAAAAAAACTTGTATAAACGTGTCCTTCAAAGTAACCCTTCAATAAGCAATAAGAGCTGTCAGCCATGTCTCACTTCAATAAAGTAGTCTAAGTGACATTAATATACTGTCAGTGTAATAGTATAAACAAAATATCATTTAAAATAGTCCTTTGAGTGTCTATCGTTATATTTTAAGTTTTAAACATAAAGGTAGAAATCAAGTTTCTGAAGTAATAATAATGGACTCGTAATCATATAGATGACCAAAACATCAAATGCGGTAAAAATACCACGGAACTCAACACTTACAATCATAGTATCTTCAGTCCGTATACTTCATATATAAAAACCACTACTATACGGGTTACATATACCATGATTCATTTTGTTACGGATAGCTCTTGTATATTGAGCGTACCAGCATGGTATAATAAAGTCAAGTGACAAGGACACTTGTATTGACCATTCTGTCACACACTCATCCGTTTTGCACTGTCCCATTTATGAAAGTCAGAGCATACACGGAACGTGAGACACATCGTTTCGACTATAAACAGAGTTCACGTTCGTTTAAAGTGTTTTTCTACATAAGTGGTCAATATCGCAGGTGTTGCGTGTGAGGGTCTAATTAAACCATGGCAATTCTGTAAAAAAAACACTGAGCATTTCATGAATCTCGCTTAATATATCGTTCAAAGAAATTGAAGCCATTGAGTTTCTTGGTCGATTATATCCAGCCATATGTGAATGTTGAATGGCAATATTAGAACATTCAAAGTATTACCTGGTAGTGTATATATAGGAATAATACAAATTGAGAAACATGAGAGAAATTCTTATTAACCACCGCTTGTCTTTTATTTAAGAGATTTGACCTATTGCATATACAATACAAGACGATACTTATAATACGACATAACACATCACACGATCATAGCTGGCGTAACCACCATGCAATGGCCAATTCAAATAATTGTGATTTTGAACCGGTTGAATGACGCGTCGAACCTAACACCTAGCAAAGAATTAATCACTTATATACACGGGTAAATACAAATGAACCTTATTGAATTGTTATTAAAATTATAAAATCGATTCAATTTCAATTTAATCACTGAATGTTTAAAATGCATCAGAGCAACACAATCACGACTTTCTGAGGCAAGATGAAATAAAGTAAATGAACTGGATTACAAAAGCAACGGTAGTTATTTACATTATGCTTAGTGCCGGAAGCATACATCCGATTTGGTAGCCGTCAACATAATGCGACCGTGAAACAAATTCCAGTTGCATCACAAGGCTGTGTGACTATTATTAAAGAATATATACGAAATACACAACACGAACACATATGTATGGTTTTCGTTTGTAAAGTAAGTGCTATTGCTGCTTTATAACCAGTGTTAATTTGTGTCGTGTCAGTTATCATGGTAAAAGATAAAGTAACAACATCATCAGTGATTCTCATCGTGAACAGTTATATGGATACACATGTGTATGAATATTAAATAAAGGAACATGGTGGTGATATGGATAATATCTAAACCCCACAAAATCATCTTTTGATTCAATACGAGAAAACCTATGTACATTTATTAGCTTTAATTAAAGTATGTTAATAATTTGATGTAAGTACTTACTTGTTACTTGAATATTTATCCAGTTCGTTTATGTGACTATTACCTCGAAGCTGTACTTAATTTACACTAGTTCAAAATTCCACAAACACCACTAGTGTCATGCATAAAAAGGACATTTTACGACCCATCCACTTGAAGCATGAATCTGACATTAACTGAAAGACTTACAAGGCCAAGCCATTACAATGTATATACTCAGATATTTACAGCACATATATTTGCAAAGACCGTATCGAATGGAAACCTCAAATAAACATTCGGAAAGAGCGATAGAGTTCCTTGAATCATGGACCGATATTTCATCTCCTTTTTGTAGAGTGAATGCAATTAATTAAGTACAGGCAGCCATTCAGTGTTAGCTACTGGTGTGTATTGATTTTTTATTATACAGCTTGTTCTCTGTAGCCAGTGCGAATCTAATCTCAACGTGTCCAGAAAGATTTTGATACGGATGTTTGTCTTTTTTTGGAAATGTTTGTTTTGACGAGATAGCCATTCATTGTCTTCCAATTAAGTCATGGGTATAGAGTGTTAAATAACACTGCTGGGTTATTTGATTTTGTTGATTTATGTTGTTTCAGACGTTTTCCCTTCCTTAAGTAAATTTAAGTATTGTCTGCCTGGCACACGTAAACTCGTAATGGTCGTAACAGATGATATAGTTATAATAATATATATGGGTCTCGCTCAGTGAAAAGGGGATAAAATACTTGTGCGTAAAGTTTAGTCCCAGATAAGCATGTGCATTCAAAACAGGCTTATCAGGGACGACACTTTACCTCGAAACTTGATTTTTGTCAAGAAGAGTCTTTCTTTAAACGACAAATACAATACAAACGGAAAGTGTCGTCCATGATTAGCCTGTGAGGACTATTAATAATGCTCATTTCATTTGTTTTTCTTTTCAGAGTTTTATTGTTTTTTGTGTGTGTGTTTTTTTTCGATTTTGATTTATCAGCAATCTAAATGGTCTTACAGTCTGTATAATAGTATAATAAAACTATTCTTATTTTATGAGCTTACTTGTAGATAAACACTTTCCCGTTTTTTTGTGCAATAAAGCAAAATATCGTGAACACAATATTATCAAACAAGTCTGTTCTCGTCCTCTTCAATAAAGAAGCAAAAGCAACGTCAATCATTATGTTATCCATACCAGAATTGAGATATTCAAATTTCAGAACGGTGTAACAAAAGGAGTCCCAATGGATTCCAACGAATGAGGAGTATTTAAAATAATGTGTTTAAGATGAATTGACCTGTTACTCTACCAAGCCGGTTCATGGATATTGTATTTTAACCCCTAGCGGTTTCCGTTACATGGATTTCACCGAAGCATTTATGTCGTTTATTTTAATTTTAAATCATAAATTTGTAATATCGTAATTGTCCATTGCTATAGACAATGATTTCCACTGTTGTTAACTTTAAAAACGAAATAGCTGTTTTGATGTATCATATGTATACTTCTGTTATGATGATGTTTATTGATTGAAATCCAATAAATGCAAATACTTGCACTAGCAGAAGAAAATAATCTAAACACTTATTATGTTTTCTCCAAAGTGATTTTACGGCAACTAAATATATCATAGTCAAGAATCCGAATTCACCTGATAATACATATATAAGAGGTTTCATGTAAGGAAAATTAACTATGATGTATATCTACTATGTTCCTTTACACCGTAGCTGTACAATTTTAGCCATCCGCTTGATACTACTCTTTTTAAAATTAGAGGTTCACAAATGACATTCACAAACCACACTAGCGGATTCGTACAACGTATCACACCAGAATAATAAATATGATTAATACTATTCCATCAAAGATGTGTATTCCGCTTCCAGAACATGATAATGTTATTTTCGATTACTATATGTATTCACTAAATTTCTTATCATAATTTATTTTCGTGTAAACTACTATTATTGAAATCTTTTGTTCCGTGATTGTTCAGCGATCAACAGGCACATGCAATTATGGAATCAAAATCGAATGGCTATTAAGAACAATAAGTTACAGTGAACATAAATATCTGAACGATATACGTTATTTACGTAGTTCGAAAGTCGCTAAAACTGATACTTCAGAATATCATGCTATTAAAGGAAACATGGAAACTATAAATATATAGAGCATCAGTGAAACTCCATAGCATTATCAGCAGAGACATTATTGCCGTTTAAACTTCCATTTAAGGCAAACGACCACGTGTTTATCCAGTAACAGAAAATGCATGAATACGACATTTAACATTAGTTCCCGATCAACAGTCTTGGACACGGTCAATGCATAGAATTGGGTTTTTTAAAAGGTTTTAGAGATCGCAAACCTTATACTTTGCCCATAATTAATTACAACACACACTAGTGTCAATATTAACCTAATTGCAAACTAGTATGACATTAGTTTACCTTTAAACCAAACCTGAAACACTTTGTCACCCACTATAAAATACTATTTGTATGACTATTGAGACAAAACATATAACGCATTACAGCTTGCATAGTTATCCTATCAATGGATGAATTGCCTGTTTCTGATTAACAATGCTCGTGCCTGTGTTATATCTCTGTAGACTTTAAAAACAGTATTCTGATTACAGTTTCAGAAGGGTATACTTGTCTTAAAATAATTACACATTTTGTTGCAATTATGAAGATTTTCTTTTTGCACAGTTGACATACTTCAGGTCAACACAACACACAAAATCGACTAATGTTAACAATATATGCACTGCCACAAGTCGATTTAGTTCATACTTTATAACACAATCCAGTGGCGAGCTTTCCTTCGAATATTCTAGACGACTGTACAACACATATTATGATGATACTTTTCATTACACACGTTTGAACGAATGAAAATCCTTTCGTTGTACAAAAGTTGTTTGATATATTCTTAAAATGTGAGCTAACGCGCCGTTATATAAGGCTCATAACGTATACTATTTGACAATTTTTCACTAAATAAAATATATGCCAACACGTGCTTACGTGATTTGATCAATCGACTTGTCTTTAAAATAGAATTACAATGATTTTTTAACATTCATTATAAAGGCGTATAATGTGTTATTACTTTATTTGACACATGTATACAATTATTCGTAAGGACTATCATGTGATACTACACGAAAACAATTGGTGTAACACAATAAAACAATTCATACGAATACATGGGTTTGCAGTTGGAAGACAATGTCAATTTCCTTTAAAAAAAAATACATTATAATTTGGAAAAAAAGCTTACTACGTGACCGTCATTTCTTTAATATATTCCGAACAATATAATTTGTGGTGTAATTACCAAAAATAAACACGATTTGCATTCACATGAATCGCCTAAGGATAACCATAGTTAATATTACACAAGTCTCGTAGTTTAAAGGCTTTGTTATCTAGAGTAAATCATGACTCTATGCAAATGTAGTGTGATAAACGTGATTACTCTTTCTTTGACACTGGCTCGCAATTTAAATAAAACAACAACATCATTGAACTAGTCTATCCCCATCCTCTTCAATAATGAAACAAAGAGATCTTAAAAATCATGTTATCTGGATCGGAAATTTAGTTTCGTCTCATTTGCAGATAGATGTCACAACATAATTCCCAATGGATACGAATGCTTGCGGAGTGCTGATAACTTACACAGAATCTGGTTTACAAATTGACCGAGTACCATAACAGGGTGTATATGCTAAGAACAATAATTTTTCTGTATTCTTTTCTGCAGGCAGGAGCTAGTGGTTTTAACTTTTAAGGAAGTGAAATCACCAAGGCATGCATCGTTGAGAAATATGTATTTTCTTTCCAGGGCATCTAGTCAAGAAATCAAAACAGAAAACAGTTTTTTGATTGTCATGTTATTCCGACCGTCAGCGCGATGCCTTAAGTAAAAACGAGGAGATATGGATGCGTTTTGCATTAGAAAAAAACATATGAGAAAAAACGAAACTGTTGTTTATTGAATAAACACGTTGCAGAAACACGACGTGCGATATCCCTTATTGCATATCATCAAAAAAGCTTTTAAAACTGAAGAGACACACTATATGTGTCACGCAAAACCATTTGCATATTGCAATACAGACTAGTAAACGAATTTATTGTCTAACAAAACACACGGGAATAACACGCGTTTACCATCGCACAGATAATTGCGATCAAAAGCACTGGATAGTGTCATGTGTTCAATGGGAACATGCAAAGCGTTTCGAACGGATAAAATGATTCATTTAGGGATATAAATAGACAGATCGCTAGGCTAGTGTAAAATGTCGTAATACAGTTGTCATCAACACCAAAAAATAAACACATTTATTGTCAATAAAAGATTTAATTTTAGACGATCTACTTCTAAGCACATGTGGATGTTTCCGGTTCATTTGCCTTGATAGAAACGCTATTTTTGTATGTTGTGTTTGATGAAGCGTATAATTGAAATACCATGTTGTCGTGTGTTCAACAAATGGAGGAACAACAAAAACTGCATGCGAAAGGAAAACATTTGATCTTAACACTGAAACTTTGCGCATTATTAACGATTTTTTTTTCATTATAACGTTTTCTGAAGTTATAGTTTGTGTTTTCACCACGAAAAAACGATGCAATAATACATTTTAAAAGGCTATTAGATGAAATATTGAATATTATCCGGAAAATAATCCCCTATAAATTGCCCCTGATCAGGGGCAACGTTTTTGAAAATGTTTATTTCATTTGAATTTGAATATACTAGTCCTATTCATCATAGTAAATCATAAAACAAGAAGTGAGGATAAAGTAAATGTAAATAGTATCATAATTGATCACAAATACTAATGATATATATACGAATCAATTGAAAAGTGTACTATTTAATTCTTTTCTTTTAACACCCAATGTCTTCTCACCAACCGTTCCAAGGATGTGAACATGGATGATATCATTTTGTTTTTTAAATCGATCGTATTGTCCGGTATTGTATTGACCATTGGTCAATTTCATAAAATAAAATGTAGCGTGTGTAAGTAAAATATTACTTTTTTGACAATGTTTCTGCAATTTCTTTACCCTTATATAATGATTAATTGTTTAAGTCAGTAGCGCAAATCTGTTATGTCTGCATTTTGTTTAGATAATGTTCAACGGCATATTGATGTTAAATGTCGTGATAGAACAAACACGTATGTAATAAGATTTACTAACTTCAAAAGGATGCATGAAAGTATGCATTCAGAGCTGAAAGCTAAAAACAACAAGTCCACATTTACAACGTTCTCATGTTTATATGTATCATGTGAAACCTTACATGAAAACACCAAATTAGGTGGGGAAAAAACTAAACAAGAATGTCTGTCCCTTATCATGTTTCAATGATATTGAGATGAGATCATTTCAGTACATTTAATTATCTCCGATATTGATTATAGCTTTCATGCATTGAAACTGTTTATATCGGGTTTATCTTGGCTGCATAGAACCTTTGCATATCACTCTTGCCCCGTTAATCCATGTTGATTAGTTTCATTGAGGAAAATATTGAACAGCAAAATTAGACGGATGACTTTGTAGAGTTATTGTGCGATTGATTACCTAATTTGAATAATTGTATTGGGAAATGGTCCAATGGTCGGGAAATATTATTATTTTTAATATGTTATTACATTGTGTTTTTTTGAAAGGGAATTACAACTTCGGGCATTGCAACCCAGTCATTATCACACTGACTTTGTGTTTGACTTTATACATAATGAAGAGATATCCTTGTACTCGTTTTTTTTCCTTAAAACAATATATCATTATATAAAAATGCATTTAAAAACCTTTGATATATGCAGTGTTGCTCCACGTTAGCGATGGACTATACACAAAGTAATAAATGGGCAATATTAAAAAAAACTTATAAAAGAGGTTTAGTTCTTGTAAACTGCATTGCCTCTAAATGTCTTCTTTCAATCAACAAAGCTTTCTTAGTTAAATACGTTTTAATAGTAAACAACTATGCTTAGCAAACGAAAATGAACGTAACGCAAATAAATCGTTATACCACAAATAGATATTTAAAATTATTTTACTCTGTACTTTACCTTAACGCCATCTTTAAGGATATGTGATTGAAATCCATAAATACTTCCTAAATTTGGCTCCGCCAAAAAATAGATAACTATATGTCTTCCTTCGAAACATTCTGTGCCATCTCTGAAGCTTGAAAATGTATACTCATCAAACAATTGTACCTTTACTATTTGCATTGATTTCAGAATGAGTTCTTGGAAACTTACCAGTTAATTTGCACAGGTCAGCGTCACCTGACACTTGGGAACTTCGTTAAAATGGATATTATAAATGGATTATTTCCTACGTTTAACGCTTATAAATTTCAAGATTTCACGCAATCCTTGAACTTTAAATACTTCACTCAGGCAATTGTACTTCGGGCACAATCCAAGCTTTGGACTAACACTTCTATTACGAAGAAAGTGTGATAGAACGCTAACATTAACACCGTTTTGTTCATCAACTATGAAGTAATTCTTTGGTCAACCTAGTTAGGTCGCCTTAACATTGCACTTGAAAAGTATTGATACAATTTCTTTTTAAATAGTATTTGCCATGAAATGGTTTGTTATTGTTATAAAATATGCATAAAAACAAAGGAATTTCATTTGTCTACTTGTTCCCACCATTATAATGAAAGGTTAATAAGAACACTCATTTAAAATGAATCATAATGTGAGAATATGTGATAACAAAAATCATCTAGTATACAGGTGCGTCTGTAACGTGCTTTCCAGCAATTTCATAATACATTCAAAACCCGATATATCATCGTAATATTGCATTGCATTTATGTTTAATATCTCTAAAATGAATATAAACCACAATTAATAGAAATCAATAATGAATAGAGTTTTGGTCACTTTCTGATATACATAAATATTCATCTATGCATAACAACACTTCACCTGAAGTGTACTATGAACTCCAAAAATAAAAAGGACGTGTTTACAAAATCCATTCTTCAGTTGTTTCAAACGAAAAACCGAATAACTGATTTGAAATATGCGTTATCCGTTTTTTACTGGAATGTTTTATTTACATAGTATTAAAATAATTTCAGTAATTTGTTAGAAGATTAGTATTTTTTTCAGTGAAGCATATTCTATGCATTCAAATCCAAGTGTACGGAAGTTGTCGAAGCTTTTCTTTTATCATATAACCGTTCTGAATAATTGAAATGTAGCAGTTTTGAACATACTGTAGAACAATACTTGTATAGAACTTAACACTGTGTGTGTCCGTTATTTCGTCTCACTACTGTCAACTGACCCAGTCGCTCGTATTCAAGTCTAACAATGGACATTCTTAAATACAACTTCTTCGAAAGTTAAATCTTTACTAATTTAGTTGCCTAATGATAACCAAGTTATAACGTAGTTTGGCAAACGTGACGCTATTAATGTACAGGCATTAACGCACTAAGGACCTGGCCATTAATTTTAAATGCGCTGAATTGAATAGATGTTACCTTGGTGTCTACCTACATGAAAGTGGAATTCAATCTTTGTTAACTGTAATGATGGCCATTTAAGCTTTGGTCATAACTGTACTCAAAATAAGAATCAGGAAATACTTGATATAACTATTAAAAACATCACATGCATCTATTATAACAAGCCAATGCTCTAAACATTTTGATCATGACATGTGTGGTAGCCGATTACATCAATGTATCACTAAGTATTATGCACTTACAGATCGCCAAAACAACAACGTTATAATAATATCGATATTTCGAAACCCCTATGCTTAAAACTTCTTCATACAAATTACATATTAGACATTAGTCCCACAAATCACTGCAACTTTTACGTGGTATCAGATAAGAAATATTCCCTGTTTAGGGGCGTCCAGAATCGATGCAGTAATAAAATGATAAAGCGGCATCAAACATTCTTGGCGTTCTTATCGACATTAGATGATGTTGAAGGAAGTTTTGCGGATATCAATTAACAACACAGTATTTGTTAATGGCCAAACCAAAATGGTATATAACACGATAACCTGACCACGAACGAATGCATGGCCGTATGGACACATGGACAAACATCAATAAGTCCACATTAACAAAATGTACATATGCGCATGTATCATTCTCAAAATTGCAAGAGAACAGCTCATAAACTGGGAACTAGACCTGGATTTCTACCCTTTTGCAAGTTTCATTATTATTAAAATGAGATCAATTCAGTGCAACGAATCATGTCCGATATTAATTATAGCTTTCATACAGTGAACATTTTATATCTAATATATATCGGCTTAAAATAACTGATGCATATCACGCTCGCCTCGTTAATCCATGTTCATTAGTTCTTATTCCGGAAGGATATTTGAAGAGGATGACTTAGAAGGTTAATAGTCCGATGGGATCTCAAAATCAGATATTATGGAATGGGAAATGAGCAGGAGACATTATGTTTTTTTTAGTATTTGTGTAACATGTATTTTGTATCAAACATTTGTTGTGTAAGATTGAATAAATCAGTCCTTTTTTTCTTTCAATTTCATGTATGCAATTCAATATATTGGATTTATTTAAAAGCATATGTATTCAAAGTCTATGTCCATGGGCAATAACACAAAGCATGCAAAAAAACAGTTCTAATGAAAGAACATGAAGTCAATGTCACTTAAATAGTGTTTTTTTGTAAGAAGTAAACCGAATTATGAGTGTGTTCGAATGGAATGAAGACTTTATCGTAAGCATGACTAAACACCCAGTGTGCTTTCTCGATTTACTCCAAATTAATCACACGCTATCGCGTATGTAGATACTGCCCGTTTGATATTGACTTATTACCAAGTCTTCTTTATTATACTGATTTAGATGCAGGAGTTTATATGTTCGTAGGTAATTGGTACATTAATAACAATGAGCAATCCATAGTGTGATACACGTGCTAATATGAACAATTGAATTTGTTGTTGTTAACATGTATATTTTGATACGCATATATGAGCTTTCTTTTTAACAGAGCTTGTCGGATGTAAACGTATACCAATATGTAAATGCTGACATAAGTAGCAAACCATTACTTCACACTCAATAATTGCATATGCAGGTCATATCAGTTGGTATATGGCATCCGTTTTATAATAATGTATGTATGCTCCATATGGAATTTATCAAATGAATTCCTTCGTTCATCCTTCCGTCCGCACATATGTCCACCCCTCTTCTTGTGCGGACCATAACTAAGGAGCCTTAAACAAATGCAAATGAAATACAATATCATTATAGAGGGCTTTAAGGACAAGTGCAGAGTAACACAGATCTTAACGCTCTTTTCGAAATTTTACGAAGTTATCGCTCTTTCGTCATTTTGTCGTATGGATCAGAATTCCATTAGTATTGATATATAAATTTAACGAAACTTCAGCTTCACCAGCCGAAGAGGAAACTTATACCAGCATATGGTAACTTATTTGTGGAAAGGAACCAATTGCCAATCAGTGCGATACAAAACAAATATTGTATACAAGACAAACACATGCACATTAAATACACGACACATTAATAAAACGTATGTGACCAAAGCATTGAAATAAACCAGTGCGCATTGATAAAGGACGTTGAGAGAAATTGCCTTCTTCAAGAACCAGAACTTTTCCGGAATTGTTTTGCCTTTTGCATATGTTTTACAGAACGTTTCGTTTTAGGAGTATAACTATTAAAGTAGTGAATATATATTCAAATTAACAACCACATAATTTGAGAAAATGCCAAGAACATGTGAAAAGACCTTGGAACTATTTCACGCTCTTCAGTACTCTTACAGAGTTGGTGCCCTTAATTATTTTTCATAAGTTTATACGAATTGCAGGGAAAAACATAACACTTTAGTTTATGAGAGTGGACATTGAAAGGAAGTACAAGGTATACGAACGTAATGTTATCTATTGTACTTTTATAGTTCGTGCGCTGTACGTATTGTGCTTTTGCAAAGCATGCATACTTTTTTTCACAGCGAGGCTCAGTAATGTTTTCTACCTCAATACATCGCTATACACCATTTTATTTCATTTTCATTTATATGCAAGACACACAAGAGCCGTTTTGATTTGTAAGAGCATTAACCGTTTTGTTTTACATACATTCATCAATAAAGTTGATCTTCATTTCGTTTTATTGTGTCACTTCCTCACGCATTTCCATTTGATGCCATCTTTTCTCTGGTTAATGCTATGTGATTTATGTGTATGGTTTGAATAAAACGAATGAAAAGAACGCTTCTACACTGTAAAATAGCCTTTCAAAATAATGTAATATAGCAGCGTTCATAATATTGTCGAACAATACTGCTAGAGAACTAGACGATGTGTGTTTGCGTGTGTTATTCTTACTGCTGTCAAATGACCTAGCCACTACAGTGAACTGACCTAGCCGCCTCTAATCAATAAAGGCAACTTCTGGGAGCAGCACATTAATTTAGTTCGTGTAGTATTAATCTAGAACAGAATCAGAGATTTCGAAAAAACTTACCAAGATGACAAGGATAAGGCGTTAAGGCACATTTATCACAAATATAAGTCCTTGCGTATATAATGAAAACACCTAAATTGTGATAATTTCTGTTTTTCTGTGTGTGAAAACATTAACAAAAAAGGCTAAAAAGGAATGATACAACCTCCGAGGAGACTCAACACCACTGAATTATAACGCTCTGCCAGGTCTCCGCAACAACGTCGGTATAATTACAAAGGATTTATAGATCGCTCCAAAGACGTATGATTTGCATACATATTACAAATAAGAATGCAGCCTAAACCATGGAATCTCCCACAAATCACTACCCATCACAAGTGTTATCCGATTCGCAATATTCCCGGAAAATGGACATTCGGCGTCGAAGCAGCAATATAGTGATGAAGTGGGCCAGACATGTTTAGCGTTCGTTTAGAAATCCGGTGATATTGATTAATAGTTTAATTCTCTGACCGAAATTTGTACTAATTGTGCAATTCGCATCCCAGTTAGAAAATGTAATATTAAAATAATATCAGTATTCATTCAACCTTTACTGAAACGAAATATGTGATAGCCATATATACACGAATCAACGGACATAAAGTACCATACTTGACGATTATTGTCCTACCAGAAATTATTAAGTAAGATTATTTTAACCAAAATGTCATATAACAATTGTTTTACATTTCGGTATTTCCATCACAGTATAGACAAGCGCGAATCTAGTTAAAATGATGGTCATGATGATTTATAATTGCTCGCTTAATCATTAAATTAAAAAACAAATCGAGTCGCCGATAGCGAAAATACCCAAAAAGCAAACAACAATAATGGTTAATCAGTAATATTTTTAGCGCTTTTTTTTTTTTTTAAATATGATTATTTCATTGTGTCAACCTGTTATTCCTGCTTACAATTACCCCGGGTAATACACTAATTCTTTTAATATTCTCTGAATTCCTAAATTGTTGATAGAAATATTGAAGTATTTAATTGTTAACCACGATTTTCATGTATCTCAATAGCGTTATAAACGGCCATTCGATAGTTATAATAAAGTTTCTACGTTTATTAGAATATTAATTTTACATTTAATCAATCTATATTAACTAATTACAATTGATGTTTTTCTATTGCAGGAAATCGCTTTGAAATCAGATGCAGAGTTAGTCCCCAGCAGTGGTGCAACGATGTGAGTTTCCAGCGGTTTGCTCATTAACTACCTACCCAAGCTAGATTTCGTTTAATCTCTACATAACTGCTCGTGAAAAGATTCGAGTTTTCGAATGCGCAAACCATTTAAAAGCATTATTTCAAGTTTCAGAAACATATCCTGGATGCAATGCAAACTACATATCATTCATGTGGGCATCAACATTGTAAGCTTAAATCATGTGCTATCTTGGAAGATCAATAAATTAATACTGCCAGTCAGTGGTAGTGATTTGTTGGAAAAATCGGGCTTACTTATCATTGTAGCATATAATATGTGTGCAAATCAGAGCGCACGGAGAAACGCAATGCCCTTCGTTCAGTGAACAACTGGTAGTTGTCCTTCCAATATTTACCAGGCTATTGGCAAACTCATTCAAAAGATTTCCTAGAAAATCTAATAAGGATCATGAATGTTCAAGTGCACCATATACGTCAAGTGTTTGTTTGCTCCAAATTTACTTACAGTTTTTGTACAAGAACGTTTATATACAGATGGGGAGATATAAACTATACGTCTAATACATGTTTGCTTAGATCAGTGTAACAGCGGCATATAATTGAATACAATGAAATACAACCCGCGTGATACACAGCGTCGATGTGCTATGACTGAAACAGCTGGTGGATACCGATGTGTTGTTTTCTTTCATACGTTTCGACAAAATAATTGCAAAAACGTCACGTTTTTAATAATAGTGTCCTGGTTTTTTAGTCCTGCTTTAAGCATGACTTTTGCGTGTTAAATATAGAACATTATCAAATCGATCCACTTGTTTTCTGAGAGACTCTTTAGCAGATGCATAACGATTTACGGAAAATAAGACGTAAATAAAGTGTCCAATACACGAGACCTAGGAATAGGATGGCTTTGTTCCCGCTTTCCACGGGTATTACTAAAACGTGGCTTTAGAAAACAAACAAAAGTGTCATTTCCTGCAATTTCAATTTCACAATTGTATTGATTACTTACACGTCATATAAGGCATTCTATATTGTCCTGATTGTTTCCAGAGGAAAACATGCTTGAGGTTATTATCGGTAAACAATTAATCAAATGTCTAATTGAGCGTGCACTCATTTATAATACGGTTGATAGTTTTCAATTACGTCGGTTACAAACGAAGTATCGTTTCTGGAAAAAGAAATAATGTCAATTACATTTGATAAATGGGTTATAACACGCACAATTGGTCTTCTTCCATAAACAAACTCAGATAATTGCTTCCGTCATTTAAAGTGTAATTATGCACATTTGTTTTCAGTCAGGTATTTATGGTTCTGTCTGTATCCCAAAACAAGATACAAAACAAACAACAATACAAAGCAGTAATTATTTTGTGTTTCACATTAATATTATATTTCGTTCGTTTCGTATTCAAAATTCTTATCGTACACAACACAACAGGTTCAAAATAAATGGCATAACAACATAAGATAAAATTGTGGAATCTTCGATCTAAATGATAATATAACAGAAAAATAAAAACATTTGCAAATGCTGCTAATTTCATTATTTCAACGTGAACTTGTTTTTCATACTGCGTAATATTTTTTTTTAAAGAATTCATATTAACATTATTCCTACGTGTTATGTCTCGAAGATATTTTATTATTTTTATTTATTCAATACACAATCACAAGAATTAATTGTTAACAAAAGCCTGTTTATTGAGTTTAGCGTTCATGTGTCAAAGAGCCGAAATTATAAATCGAGCATGGCATTTCAGACGTTTTAGTAATTGATTTTTATTTATCTTTGACATGTTATTTAAAAAGAACATAGAAATAAGCATGCCTATTGCTCAGCTTGTCAAATTGAACACCTTCTTAAATGATAACTTTTGAATATGTTTTTATTGAATAACGTTTCAAGCGTTTAAAAAGTGGATGAATAGTTATATTGTATGGAGTTTTAATAACGATTCTTTTTTACAATGTCATTGCGTAGTAAAAGGTAAAGCTATAGTAATATGGAATGCACATTCAATAATATGTGTTACTCTGTTGAATATATTATGATCAGAAGCGCCATTTCTTTTCAGCATTGACAGACAAGAATATAATAATTGCTAATACGACGTATTTATGTATANTATATATTCGGTCAATATTTTAATTTAATTCATACAAGACCATTTCGTATTCCCAGCTTTAAAGATGTACAATCATTTCCACTTTACAGTACGTAATTTACTTTGTCGTCAACGCTAAACAAAAAAGAAAGATCAAATTAAGCGTTTAAAATCAAAATCAGCATGCAGAACATTTAATAATTCTGGATATTATGAAAAAATATAACGATCATACATCCTGAAACTGTTTGCATTCTCGTAAATGAGAAAATACAATTAGTCGATTTCTATGTTTACCAAATTTTAGCTCTGTGATAGTACGTGATGTTGTACAACAATATCCATATTGAAGGAGGGTTTTATAGGTGTATTATACATACATTTGTACGACCAATGTGTTGACAATATGACGCGTATATATCCAACGAGTCTCCGTTACTTTTCAAATTATCTTATTTTTAGTGGCATGACAATGTATCGCTTGTATGGTCAATGTTTCTTTATAATTGTTCATTCTTTATTATGGGCAATGGTTAATATACAAGATGAGTTCATTTCTCCTAATGCATTTATACAATTTGATTAAAATATAGTAATAGCACACTGATTTAGATCGCATTCAATTATACCTCTTTAGGATAATCATAGTAAAAGCATTTTTTTTCAACGCGAATATTTAACATTATGCATTTGCCCATAAAGTTATCGCCTCAATTCTAAATTAATAGTTTAGTCGCACAGAAACAAATCGTGAAACTTCAACATACTCAAACGTAACATAATTATTGTGAACTTATGGAAAATAACATTTTATCCTACAGCTAAATGATCTCATAGAGCACAATACGACCCATACAGAAAAAAATAAGGTTTATTCCACACCTTGGTTTATCCCACACCTATATGGACTACTTTTTTTTGTCTTTCACTCCTCGTTCATTTGTTCTTAAATTTGGATTTAGGGTCAAAACATGAAATGAATGTTTTCTTTTTTAAATAAATATAACGTTTATAACTGAAAGCCGTAAGCTATCAATCCAATGCAGGGTTTCTTTAAAATTTGTTTAGCTAACGAAAAAAAAATGGATGCAACGGGGGATTGAACTCGAGTCTCTCGTGTGGTAGCCAGAGATCTAAACCGCGAGGCTAAAGTGCTCACCCGTTTGCGTAACTGTTTGAATTCAAAAGACCAAAGTTTACGACACAGCTGACGAAAACACTTGATTGCGTCATTCAGGTCATTGGGTACACAGTGTTTACGATGTATTATTACTATATTATGAATGGGAATAACAGTGTTGGGATATAATACTGGAATGAAACTGGTGATACTTCATTTTCGATTTCGTTAAATGTCGAATGTACGCGAATAACGCGATGTTTTGTTGTACAATTGATGGATTAAATTTAAAAAATGTATCAGTGAATTGTTCTTTAACTTTTCGAAGGAAATCGATGTTGAATTAAAAAGGAAATTTCTTTGATGAAAAAGTCGTTCATTTGTCAGTCAATCAAAGAGTGTCTATCCCCAAAGAATTGCCTGCTTACAACAAGTGCTTTAAAATGGAAAAGATGGATGGCGATGAAGAAATGTGTCCAGAATTTTAATTCGTCATGGAAGCAAATTAAACTTGACGAAAATAAACATGTTCATTACACAACTTCGGTGAGTAGTAAAACAACTAGTAGATGTTTTACTTTTTTATGTCAGAAAGTAAAAAGCGGGTAAAAAGAAGAGTTGTTTATATACTATAATTAATAATATCGGCGGGGATTAATGCTGAAGCATGCTTCACGTAGGTGTCTACACATTTTGTAAATTTCAAAATGGCAGCCATTTTTGTTTTTGGTACTTTGCAGTGATGAAACAAGAATTGTAGTTTGAACAAAACCGTCTGTGTTCTACTTGAGTGTGTAACATTTGGAACGCTGATTAAATTTAAATCGAGGCGTATAGCGATATTTTGTCTCGTTACTCTTCTTTTGCGTAGAGTTCCTAAGGAACTATTATTTTGATTGCATCAGGAATAACTTCTACTTATATATATATATATTGTTGGATAAATAGAATAATATGTTAGTGTGATTGTGAACTTGAATTTATCCCACTCGTCTCAGAAAGGCTTACAAAGCTCGGCAAGCCTCGCCTTGTAACCTTTCTTCAACTCGTGGGATAAATTCAAGTTCACAATCACACTTACATAGTTTTCTCTATATCTAGATGACTGATACTATTTGATTTGAAATAGATGTACAAGAACGGCCACCGAAATTTCAAAAACTTAAGTAATTTGTGATGCGTTGCTGACAGCCAGACCATTACATTTGATTTTATTATAACTTTTTGATTTTATGTATAACTCACCGTTGATATTGTCATATGCGATCAGGACATTTAACAAGTGCAAATGCAGAACACATTGTCAAAACTATAACCAGTTTCAAAAGAAATCAGTTCTTACTATTCGCATGAAATCAGTTTGATACGTTCTAATCCCGCGTTCTCTAGGGGAATTAATACTGCCAGTCATCGGCAGTGCTTTGTCGGTAAATCTTGGTTTACGTCTCGCCCTAGATTACAATATGTATGCAAATCACCAAAACATAGAATATCGCAGCTTCAAGCGTAAATCTGTTAGTTTGCCAATATTCACCATGCTAAAAGAACATGTTTGTAAAGATTTTCCGAAAATGTATTATTTGTGTATGACATGTTATCCTTCAATTGTATGAACCCGGATTTCTGGCACCATCTAGCAACTGCTACGTTGTGATAATGTATAATGTATAAGTTGTGGAATTTGATCAAGATGAAACACATATGGAAACAAGCAAATTCGATGAATTGATATACACCGCCAATTTCAAAATTGTGTGACAGGCGGACGGACGGACGGAATGACGGACTGACAGAATGACGGACGGAATGACGGACGGAATGACGGACGGACGGACAACGCTAGTGCGATATTCCTCCGCATTTAGCGAGGTTTTAAAAGTTAGGTCTACGTGTGAGCGTATTGCTCGAACCGCTTGCTCCATTAAACATATCGTGTTCTTTTTAATCTACTTAAAATCACACAACCAGCGCTTAATTTATTATTGATGCTCATTCCCTGGAGAATTGTGTTCGATAGATAGAAGATCAAGCGCAATACTTCAAAATATATAAACTTTTAAATGCCTGAAAAGGTGGATTCGTTTAAAGCTGGAATATACCACTATCACGTGTATACTACGAAATAAAAATACTATCGACTTTAAGTGTGTTCTTGTTGTTTGTTTAATCTCAATTGATACATTAAGCTCAATAACTAAATAAATCAAGCCCTCAGAATAGCAGTTCTTAGAAATAGACTTGCCTCTATTTTGAAAAGTGTCTCCAATAATACCGCTCTAAATCTAGACAATGCATATTGCCTCGTTATTGCTGCTAGCTCGTGTCATTTCCCCAGCCTGTTGTGTTAAAATCCAATAAAATACACTGTTACATTCCACTCTAGGACGGGAACATGCACACGTATTCATTTCGGTTTCAATTAAATCTGTCAAACGATAACAAAGCCGCATACACAAACAAGATAAAAAGGGCACATTTACATAATTTGTGTATGTAGCGCAGTATTCAAGACAAAAAGTGCAATCAGTCAACAAAAATAGCTAAATCAAATGGAAAGAACATCCATTTTGTGAAATACCTTTTTTCATTTTAATTATATCTTATTTCTCTGTTGTATTTTTTCCGTTTTCACCATCCTCTGTGTACTTTAATTTGTTTCAACGAGCAAACAAATCCCCACAAAGCAACACGAAACACACCCACACTAAGTAAAGTGTGTTTGAATAAAAGGCATATTCATATACGAAACAAGAACATTTGACATCACCAAGTAAGTCTCAGAACTTAGACAGATTTTAGCTATTATCAATAATATAACACTTTTATACGATATCATAGTTCAAGGAAATGCTCATTTAACTTATGTAGTTTATCACGACGAAATAGGATTTGTTAAGATATTTAAATCGTTCGCACATGTTGTTTCAGCATTATGGAGTGACGGTCAAATGCATATCTCCAATTAATACATCATGATATCATAGCCATGGTCCGTTTCAAGTTTATACTCAAATTAAATAAAAAAGATATGATGCAAAACCAGAGCAATAATTGTACACTTTGCCTCTGTGTTCGCCATCTTTGAAGTGCGTTAGGGTCATGGTTTAAGTCTTGCGTTAAGGATTATAGTGTACTGGCCATTACACAGCCATACAATTACTTGAATTATGTATCTGTTTTATTTGAATTTATTCCGTACTGGTAAGTTTTCATGTTAAATTATATACATAAATTGTATTTATATGAAACGAATAACGCATAATGACCATTACACTTCTTGCTCTGTTCAAACTTGATTCAAATGGTTTTGAAGTAAGGTATGGTATCAGGTTTAGCTAACTGTTATTTGCTTTTAATATATTAAGTAATATACAAAATGTATGAACAAAGTGTCACGTTAATGTGTTTACGGTGTAAACCTTGCGTTGAATGTCACGGCTTGTCTTAACCGTACAGAGTAAGGCATCGGACCATTCGTAAGAGATAATTTTCAAAGTTCATGAAAAAAGAATACCGAATGAAACAGCTAAAGCCAGAACAATTCGATGTTTTTAATGTTAGATAGTTCTGCTCACATTGTGAATTTGGTTCACTTTATTCAATACTGGCGTCGAACACAACACCAGATTTCGAATTATTGCGGTGTATTATACGAGTCATAATTGTATTTACTTCAGCTGGTATATTATGTTAAGCCATATTGTAAGCAAACTTCAATATTCGTTATAACAGTCGTTGACTAAAGCACATATTTCATTGTAATTGTATAAGTGTACAACAAAATAGTTAACCAGCCAATATGTCCCTTTGTTTAACACATTCTTAAGGCATCTCGTTTACATTCAAAATGGTTACGAATCTCAATGTAATGACTACACTAATATCGAGTGTCAAAAAGAGAAATGAGAACAATCAACATGTTTTAATTCTAACAAATCGTATTTGCGAAGAGTATGCGTATATATGTATATATACAGGAGCATGAAGTGGTATACAAATAGTGCTATTTCTAGTACAGGGTGCCTACAATGGTATGCGCCAAAATGAAAGTTACTGTTAAAACCATAGAAACATGCAATTGGAAACGAAATATTCTGATAAATGGTACAATCAATAGGATTTCTGATAAAATATTTTTTGAGATCGTATAAATAAGCGTCCCCTATGTTAATAATAATGTCTATTTATTTCCATAAAATATCGTACGAAACCAATTGAGCTCAGTTGACCCATTTTCGAACGGACCGAATTTTAATTGTTTTAACATCCTGCAACTGTTCTTTTTGCAGTTGACGATGTAACCGCAGAGATGAAACCGCTCTGTATAGGCGCTCACAATCCCGACATAGCCGAAACCGGCATCATGCCTATGCGGTGTTTTAGAGCGGAATAATCTGACAATATATGCATATCATCACTATACTGCATATAGTATTTAGGTCATTCGTAACAATTAGTTAGGGATCTCTCGCGGAAACAAAGTATATGAAGGACAGAAGGACGGACTGAAGGACGAATGAATTCCTTTCTCACCTCCGCAAAAACTCAATTCCATTAACATTTAAATCCGCAAAGCGCACAACGCAGCGACTTAATGCTATCTATGTCGGGGAGCATAAACCTTGTTTTCCTATAGTGTCTTGTCTAGATGTATGTTTATGAATATCGCGCAAAAAGTGCGTTACATTGTCAATGTATAAACAAAAATTCCCAACTGAGTTTTCTACATTTGCTCGATATTTACTAAAGTTTTAATATCAAATATCCATCTGGGTATTCGACCTGGGCTTGATAATTGGCGAGATTTGAAGACGAAATACCTTACCCTACTGGGTATAAGATCCTACCTCGATATTTGCTATTGTGTCACCCAATATCAAGCTATATACTCGGCTCGATATTTGACACTACAAATACAGAATACCATGCTGGGTACTCATTCCAGTCATGATATTCGCTAATGATCGAATACACCATACCCATCTGAATATTCTTCGTTGGCTCGTATAAGTATGAATACACGATACCCAGCCTAGTATTCGTCCTTGGCCTGATATTCGCTTAAGTTTGAATACACATAGCAAAGCTAAGAATTCGTCCCTGGATTGATATTAGCTCATGTTAGAAAACCAAAATTATAATTGTTTATTAGTAATTGGCTCGATATTACACTATTTCGAGGAGTACATATCTAGCTGGGTCTTATACTCGATATTCACTTAACCTCGAATACCATCACAACAACCTCTTCATTATTTTCTGGATCGATATTCGATAACATTCGAATACACTACCCAGCTGGTTATTCGATCCGATTAGATATTCGCAACTTTCCGAATACCCATTTCCCAGATGGGTATTTGACCTTTGCTTGATATTCGCAATCGTTTGTATACCAAATACCCAGCTGTGTACTCGACAATGGCTTGATATTCATAATACATCGAATATCTGATTCCCATCTGGATATTGGGTACTCCAATATGTTTCGTTTGGCTCGATATTTGATACAGTTTGAATACCCAACACCCAGAAGGGTATTCGGCTCTGGCTAGATATTTGGTAAAGTTCGCATACCCGACACCCAGCAATGTGCTCAACATTGGGTCGGTATTAAATTACCAAGTGTCAACACGCATTACCTAGCCAACTAGCAAACAGCAATCAGAGACCTTTAAAAAGTGACATACATTTAATAAAGTTATTCCTGACGTATCGTATCCAAAAATAACAATATTAGTGAATTAACCGAATGTAACATACACCGACGAGTAAATCCAATGACGCGTATAAGATCTTAACATACTCAGTAAAACGGCTTTAACAACAATGTTAACATATAAGAATCTCGGATATTGGTTCTGCCAATCAACGTTTACATGCAGGTCAATAATTAAACGAGACGGGAAATCTAGCATTCACACTAAACCAAATAGTGCTATTCTCTTAAACGATCCCACTTTTCCTTCTTTTTCTAAAACATTGGTATAAGTTCAACGCTGCGCTCATATTAAATGTTATGGGTGTGACTTATAATTGCATTCAGATATAGGTTTACATGCAATGCATTACATGAATCAGAAAGTTTGTTTGGTCCCGCCATGAAACGAGAATATTAATATTTTGAAATAGATTAAAGAAACCCACAAAATAAAACGATATTATGACCAAATATGATATTTCACATAAAAAAGGGAAAATTGACAGATTTAATTTTCAGTTTATATATTTCTGTGAAGGGAAATGTAAATCACAAGCATGATATTTAAATGAAGAAATACAGTTATTGTTCTGAATACTTCGGGTGCCAATCGATAAACATATAATCTGAAAAAAAAATCAAGAACACAAGAAAAACCCATGGATAAAAACCAACAACATAATAACATGTTTTTGTATGGAAATTGAATAATCAGAGTAAACTGCGTACGACACTATGTGTTTTGTTAATTGTGGAATAATTATTTCATTGAATTCAAAGTTCGAATACTGTACAAGATACTTCATATATTGCCCTAAAAGTTACTTGTAAAGCTTATATCGGTTAGAAGTACAACTGTTCTACCATATGAAACCATTGGTTTACCAAACATTGGTAAGAAGTACAACTGTTCAACCATATGAAACCATTGGTTTACCAAAAATTGCCTTAGGAGGAAGTGTTGATATTAATTATTACAATGTCTACAAAATCCGGTACTTTCTTCCCAAAGGGGATGGAGTTAAAACCTAATAATATATAACGCAATTTTAAATGGAATTTCAGTTTACGATGAAATTGTTTATTTTAAATTTTACCATGTTCGCCTTTACTGGGACTTTATAGAAGATTTATTATCGAGTTTTAAGTATTATATTTATTTTAAATATGAATCATTGCTTTACATTTATTATGAATTCATCTTCACTAATAAAATATCGATTGTTGCGTCAATTATTCAAAAATCATGTACTGTAAAGTCTTTTTATACAATACTTTCACCTATAACATGTTCAAATACATTAAGCTCTACTATTATTCCTTAGCAGAAACATGCTATAGTAATAATAAACGTGTACACAAACTCTCACGTTTGATATAATTGAAATAAATATAATTATCATAATACAATGTATAATGATGATTAGCAGACTTCTGATTCATTAAGATTAGGCAAAAGAGCAAGATGAAGAAATACGAAACCTTAAATAAAATAATAATTCTATTTTTATTACTATAAAAATCATTAAATCTCTGCTGTTCATCATGCTGCTTCTGCTGCTGATGATGGTGATGTTGGTAAAGATAATGATGATCAGTATGATGGTGCTGGTTTCTGTTGCGTTGGAGCGGGTTGCGGTAACACGGGTAATTCTTATGATAATTGTGAGGGTTATGACACTGAAAAATACATAGGAGTTATTATGAGTTCATCCTTCGTAGAAAGAATATTATTTCCGTTGAATTAGATAACAGTAGAAATATAGCGTTAACGTTACAGTAAGCACAGTTCATGTGAATATAATATGTGATTATAATCACTCGAGCATAATCCCTATAAGGACTTTATTCATGCTCCTTTATAAAACAACAGAATATTAGTCCTCAGGCTAAAGTTGCGCATTACTTATCGATGAGGCATTTATCTCTACAATTTGGTGAAATGTGAAGCTAAATCGTTTTCTGTGGGAATAATTGCACAATATGTGCTAATTAATGTATGATATCGAAATCACATTTCATTAATGCACATTAGGCATGCGCAAATTATTTCAATGGTTGTCATATCTACTCTTTCGTATTTGGTATGGCGTGTTGATGTTTTGTTTGTACTATATTTAAATATTGGAAAAAAAAACAAGTTTTATATAACCACGTTCATATTTACTTTTCAAACACCAGCTGTCCGTTAACAACGTTATTTAATTGAACACATATACTTCAGACAGAAATAAAATTATTAAAATGTATATAAATGAATACATTTAAATTCAAAATCGAGTTACGTATACTATACTACGCGATTCGCAATATGCAATGTCACATAAATTTAACACACGTTACTTACACTATTCTGAAATAAAACATTGATTAAACAAATACTGTTGATCCAAATCCAATAGAATAAGACGGCATAATTTTGCGTAGGATATTATGTCCCAACGTAATTGAATTTATCCATTTACTTACCATATTCCAACAATTATTTTTTCACTTGACCTTTAAATTCTTTAAATCGTCTATTTCCATAATGACCTGTGGGCTACCAACGAAATATACATTTGTGAATAAATTTAAGAAATAAGTGCTTGCGCAACCTCGCCTACGACGTCATTCGCACAATATTTGTTTTGTTTTTTTCTTGATTGGCCTTTCCATGACTGCAGTCAGACTTATCTGCGTTGATACCAAAGTCTCAAATGCTTTTCAAGGCAAGTGTAACGTTAAAAGCTAAAGCAGCTGCATATGTGTGATGTCAGATTTCTCAGTTGTCGAAAATAAAATAATATTTATAAATAATAAAAAAAACAATAAGTATGGCATTTAAAATAGGCGCATATACCTTATAGTATAATTCAAACAAAACACATCTAAGTAATTATGTAAGAAAGAGTCGTATCTTATAGATGTATACTGAAATAACATGGTTGGCTATATACACATATAATTAAATGACAAAACATGTAAACATCACTTGACAAGCAACCAATCAAACAGTTACTTTTCACCACCTTGCGATAAACTTAATTATCATGTATATTGCGCAAAAATTTAACACTGGCAACTTACTGCAAGTTGCGATTATGTTACCACGACTGTGTCCTTTTACTATAATGCATTAATGATATTTTTTTTCTGAACACCTTTTCACAGGATATCGTACCATTCATTACATATATTGTGTCAAACCCTACATTTACACAATTACTTTAACTTCATTAAATTTTCATTCAAAACCCTTTGCTATTCAAATCAATAATTCTCTCAAAACGTGCAGCAATTTGCAATTTCCAAAAAAAGCATACATTATTAAACTATAAATATATTGCATGACCAGAAAATTTCAACTGCATACATTTATACCATTACAGACAAAAAACAACAAAAACGCTTATATAAACATGACCTTAAAAGTTACCATTCAATGAGAAATAAAAGCTGTGAGCCATGTGATACTTTAATAAAGCTGTTTGAGTGAAATTACTATATTATCCGTATGCTAGTATAAACATAAATATATTGAAACTAGTCATGTGAGTGGCTATACTTAGATTTTAGTTTTCAAACATAACGGTATAAATATTGTAACTGGAGTAATACTAATGTAATCATATAGATGACCAAAACATAAAATGCGATAAAAATACCCTGGAACTCAACACTGACAATCGTAATTTAACATTGCTTAGATATACTTATAATCTACTATATGCATATACTATCTTCAGTATACTTCATATTTAAAAAACCAGTCATATACGGGTTACACATTGCCATAATGTATACCAATTTTTTACAGATAACTATTGTATATTAAGCGTACCAGCCTGGTTTTATAAAGTCAAGTGACAAGGACACTTTTATTGACCATACTGTCACACACCCAGCCGTTTTGCAATGTCCCCGTTAAGGAAGTCAGATACGGAAGTACACGTTCGTTTAAAGAGTTTTTCTACATTATTGATCAATGTCACAAGTGTTGCGTGTGCGGGTCTAATTTAACCACGGTACGTCTGTGAAAATCACTGATCATTTCATGAAGTTTGCTAAATATATCGTCAAAAGAATTGAAGCCATTGAGTTCCTTGCTCGGTTATATCCATCTTTATTTGAGTGTTGAATGACAATATCAGAACATTTAAATTATAACCAGGTACGGATATATTGGAATAATGAAACTTCATAAACTTGAAAGAAATTCGTTTTAACCAACAATGTTCTTTTATTTAAGGCAGTTGACCCATTCTCTATACAAAACAGGACGACATAACACATACAATGATCAAAGCTGGAATCACCACCATGGACTGGTCAATGCAAGTATTTGAGAGTTTATACCGGTCGAATGACGCGTCAAAGATAACACCTAGCCAAGAATTAATCACTAACATACACAAGAAAATAAAAACGAGCCGCATTGAATTGTTATTCACAATTAAAAAGCAACACAACATTCGGTTTAATGCAAATTAATCACTAAATGGTTGAAACCGCAGAATCACGACTTTCTGAGGCACAATGAAATAACTTAAATAACCTGGATTGCAGGTTCAAAGGTATTGCTTTATATTGTGTTAAGTGCCGGAATCACAAATGCGATTTTGTAGGCGTCAACATAATGCGAATGTAAAATATAATTCAAATGTCATCACAAAACTGTACGACTATTATGAAAGAATATATACACAATACACACCACACAAACAAGCACGTGGTTGACGAGTGTAAAGCTTGTGCTATTGATACGTTATAACGAGTGTTAATTTTTGTCGTGTAAGCTATCGTATAAAATATAGTAACAGCATAATCGGTGATACGCATCGTGAACAATAATTTTGATACACACGTGTATGAATATAAAATAAAAGAGCATGGTGGTGAGACGAATATTATCTTAACCACATTAAATCCTCTTTTGATTCAATACACGCAAACAGATTTCTTATCGTTACTTAAAGTATGTATCTAATTTGAAGTAAGTACTTACTTGTTACTTGAAAATATATCCAGCTCGTTTATGTGATACCTTACCTCGATAAATAAGTTTTCGAAGCTCTAAATGATTCACTCAAGGTCAAAAATCCAAAAACACCACTAGTGTCATGCAAAAAAGAACATTTTACGACCCATCAACTTGAAGCATGAATCTGGCATTAACTGAGAGACGTACAAGGCCTAATCCATCAAAACTTATATACTCAGATATATACAGCACATATAATAGCAAAGACCGTATCGAATGGAAACCTCAAATAAACATTCGGAACGAGCGATAGAGTTCCTTGAATCATGGACCGATATTTCATCTCCTTTTTGTAGAGTGAATGCAATTAATTAAGTACAGGCAGCCATTCAGTGTTAGCTACTGCCGTGTATTGATTTTTTATTATACAGAATGTTCTCTGTAGCCATTGCGAATCTAATCTTAAGGTGTCCAGAAAGATTTGGATACGGAATTGTTGTCTTTTTTGGAAATATTTGTTTTGACGAGATAGCCATTCATAGTGTTCAAATTAAGTCAAGGGAATTGAGTGTTGCATAACAATGATGTGTTAATTGATATGGTCGATTTCTGTTGCTTCAGAAGTGTTCCCGCCTTTAGTAAAGTATTGTCTGCTTTGCACACGTAAACTCGAAATGGTCGTAACCGATGAGTATCGTTATGATAATATATATGAGACTCGCTCTGTGAAAAGGGGGTTAAATGCATGTGCGGCAAGTGTCTTTCAAGATGTCCGCACACGCTAATTAGGGACGACACTTTCCGCCAAAACTGGATTCTCGTCAAGAAGAGTCTTAGTTTAAACGAAAAATACAATACAGTCGAAAAGTGTCGCCGCCGATTAGCCTGTGCGGACTACACAGTTTAATCTGGGACGACACTTTACGCACATTTATTAAACCCCCTTTTCACAGAGCGAGGCGAGGCTCATATTAATGTTCACTTCATTGTTTTTCTTTTCGTGCCTTTTTTTTTAAATATTTATCAGTAATTTAAATGGGCATACATTCTGTACATATTATAATAAAACTATTCTGATGTAATGAGCTAACTTGCCGATAAACACTTTCTCGTAACTAGTGTGCAATAAAGCAATATCTTGAACAAAATAGTATCAAACTAGTCGATTCTTGTCCTCTTCAATAATGATGCAAAACAACGTTCCACAGAATAGTATCCAGACCAGAATTGAGTTATTCCAATGTCAGAACGGTGTAACAACAAGAGTCCCAATGGATTCCAACGAATTATGAGTATTAATAATAACGTCTTTAAGATGAATTGACCTGTTACTTTACCAAGCCGGCTCATGGATATTGTGTTTTAAACCCTTTCGGTTTGCGTTTTATGGATTTTACCGAATCATTTATGTCGTTTAGTTTACTTGTTTATCATATATTTGTAATATCGTAATTTACCATTGATATAGGCAATTATTTACACTGTTGTTAACATTCAAAACGATATGGTTGTTTTGACGTATTTATAATAATGTTAAGGTGATATTTATTTATTTAAATCAAAATAATCCAAATAGTTACACTGTACGACAACTGGATATCTCATACTCAATAATCCGAATTCAAATTATTTAACATATATACGAGGTTTAAAGTGAGGAACATTTACTATGATATGTATCAACACCATGTTCCTTAACGCAGTTGCTATACAAATTTAGTCAGCCGCATAGTACTACTCTCTCTATACTTAGTTGTTTAAACATGAAATGCACAAAACCCCCAGTGAATTCGTATAACGTATCAAAACACAGAATATTAAATTGTATTAATAATATTCCATCATTTCGCTACCAGAACGTATTAAATCATCATGTTATTTTCAATTGAAAGCATGTGATACAATTCTATACGATACGAAAACAAATTATGTCACAAACTATAACAACTCATATTAATACATGTGTTTGCAGTTGAACGACAATGTCAATTTGCATGTAGTACGCCCACGAACTTAACACTTGTCGTACAACAAAACAACATGTTATATTAAACAAATTGAAAAGATAAACATTGAACATATGACTATAACAGTATTCATATGCAATGAATTCACTCAGTTCATGATCCCACGACACAAATTATAATTTTTATATGCATATATAAAAGTTAAATTTCCGTAAACAGACGTTTCAACTTGTAAACATAGCATATTGTTTGCAAACTATTAACTATTTACAACTTCGCAGAACGTTAGAGAAAAAGCACGTTCACCAAAACGACTTAGAGTATAACAAGACTGTAATAAGAAGGGTACACTGTTCTTCAGATTGTATCATTGGCCCACATGAATTCCCGGCATTGTTTTCATATTTGCATACGGATTCATTTCATCATCAAATAAGTGATCTGTTTAGACTTTTTAATCAAATAACATATTTCATTGTCTAAAACATCCTATTTTGGTTTGATTTACAATATTCAAATTTAGATAAGAAATAAATGAACACTTTTTGTAACAATTCATGCACTAACTATCGTTAAATTATAAAATGTTGATACAAAATCAAAATATTGTTTATGCTATGCTGTTTATGTTGAGAAACAATGTTAAAACTGTTGATACTATTGTACTATTAAGCTTTTGAAGTCATATCCTTTATATGTACATTGTTTTAGTACATTTTGCACATACGCTTTTCAAATCATATGCTTCTCCACAATCGTACATTATTTTACCATGAAATTGTTCAAGGCGAATGTATTAAAATATGTATATTCATTTTATTCAAGTGTATTCAAATATCTATTATCATTGTATTATTCTTCGCGATATGCACGACGATGATCTGGGATATTTACTGGTCGTTGTATGTGTTGAATCTTGTTTAAACAGGCATTTAGCTCGTGCATGTATTTACTTAATGTCATCTGACCTCAAGTTGCACTCTTGTTACCCTGGTGTACATTAAAGCATAACGTTATTAGATTGCTATTCAGTTGAATTTATATTCTCTTGTATCAAACTTTAATTTGAATCGAACAGTTGTTTTTAACAAATTAGAAACAGTTGGTTTTAAGTAGTGTTATTGCATCAGGGTTCGAGAGTAGTGTTCAGCATACCTTAAATTTGGCTAAAAGTCTCAATGTTTTCCATAGACCGTTCCTTGGCGGTAACATCATTGGTAATTTGAATATTGGTGTTTAGTGTTGTGTAGCTCTTTGAATTGTCATGTACTGTATTGCGAGTTTCTCGTGTTTGGATGTCTAATCACTTTAGCAGCTAAATGCAATACTAAGCACACCAAAACAGCATTGATTACCATTCATACTAACATGGTAGTCATTGTATTGCAACTTAAGGACATGCATTTGCCAATATGTGGGCACATTACTTAAATAAAAGTCATGCTTATATTAATCGGTTTCTGAACCATTTGAATAATGTAACACTGTATGATCTTCCAGGACTCTTGATCATCAATCTCTTACAGTTTCAGTTTAGTCACAAAAGAGATTTGCGGATGCGGAATATCGACTTTCTGTAAAATATAATATTTTTATCTTTAGATCAGTCGTAAATTCCAATGATAGTGTCAATATCATCGGTGTTGCATGTAACGGTTTGATTGCTTGACATTTAGTGTGTGCAAGCATCTAAGAGTTGAAAGTGGCTTATCGACGGTCAATACATTATTTTATGAACAAGTATGTAGTAAATGGATGCAGTTCCCAGTTGTTTGTTTTTATACATGTTCATTAAAATATTTACTTATTTTAAATATGTATTTATAAAACTAAAACGAAAGCGATGGCAAATCCGTAGAAGCAGTTGACTTATCATTGCATAAATGCGAATAAAGCAACGCTATAAACTCCAATGATACGTTTACTTTAGCTTAGTACAATTTGCATTGAAGTAATTGTTTTAAGGGGGACTGTATGATTTTTATATGTGTTAAATTTTAATATACTAATAAAATTATGTTGCGATGACACAAAATAGGCAATAAAAATTAAACATTGAAGACGAATTTCATAAACTGCAGCAAAGACAAGTAAGCGCTGGTTAAAGCCGATTCCGACACTTTTACTCGTATTTGTTAGGAAACAAAATTGTGTCTTTGTGTCGTATGAACGAATCTGCACTAAAACTAAATTTAGATTCACATTGTACATGCATTATATATATGCTGGCGAATTCGGCTGGAAGCCTTTTTCGATTTCAGAATTANTATATATTTACAGCGGTTTATGATCCAACAATGCTTTGTGTCAAGGTCATTAAAAAAACAACACTTTATTTAAACTTTTGTCTTCGCCACCCGTGAAGTTAAAGGCATTAGGTTCTAATTTTAAAGGATGTATGTTTCCGAGCGTATTAAAAGTACTACAGAATATAACAAACATATTTTTAAAAATGGAATTTTACATATTTATTTTGTCATTAGGGAAAAAGCTTTCAACATGACTGTCGTTTCTGTAATGTTTATCCAACTAAATTTATACAATTTGTGGTGCAATTGCAACAAAATAAAACGATGTGCATTCACATAAATCGCAATATGCAATATAAGCTTTGAACAACATTCTCATAAGTAACCATTATAAAGTGTATATTGCATGCTAAATGCCATTTGCCTACTCTAATATATTCGGTTGGTTTACATCGACCGTAGGGTTTATGCTGACCCATAACAAATAGCTATACGGATATGTCTCGTCTAATTATTTGGACAAAACATATGCCCACCTACAGAGCGTATAAAAAGTACTACAGAATATAACAAACATATTTTTAAAAATGGAATTTTACATATTTATTTTGTCATTTGGGAAAAAGCTTTCTACATGACTGTCGTTTCTGTAATGTTTATCCAACTACATTTATACAATTTGTGGTGCAATTGCAACAAAATAAAACGATTTGCATTCACATAAATCGCAATATGCAATATAAGCTTTGAACAACATTCTCATAAGTAACCATTATAAAGTGTATATTGCATGCTAAATGCCATTTGCCTACTCTAATATATTCGGTTGGTTTATATCGACCGTAGGGTTTATGCCGACCCATAACAAATAGCTATACGGATATGTCTCGTCTAATTATTTGACGGATACGAACCTGGCGATTGTGTACTGGTACATACAACGGTCGTTCAGATGGTATATCGCTTGATATGTTTTATATTTGTAATTACCTGATTGACAATACAAGATAACGATTA
This sequence comes from Dreissena rostriformis, assembly GCA_007657795.1. Lineage (NCBI taxonomy): Eukaryota > Metazoa > Mollusca > Bivalvia > Myida > Dreissenidae > Dreissena > Dreissena rostriformis. The sequence goes on from VMBQ01000159.1 coordinate 222,330, forward strand.
TTTTTGTTTAAATTTACAATTTAAATCTGGGATATATTACTAAATGTCATTTTATGGACATGGTATGTTTGTTATGTTTACTATAGTAAAACATGACGCTATATTGTGATACACGTAATTACTCTTGCTTTCACACGAGCTCGATATTTAAACAAAACAGCAACATCATTCAATTAGTCTATCTCCATCCTCTTCAATAATGAAACACAGAGCTTTACAGAATTGTGTTATCCAGATCGGAAATTTAGTTACGTCTCATTTGCGGATAGATGTCACAACACCATTTCCAATGGATGCCAATGCTTGCGGAGGGCTAATAACTAACACAGAATCTGGTTTATATATTGACTGATTACCAAATAATGTCTTTATATGCTGAGAACAATGCTTTTGTTGTATTATTTTCTTCAGGCGGAAGCTACTGGTTTTAAGAAAGTAAAATCACCAAGGCATGCATCGTTGAGAAATATTTATTTTCATTTCAGGCATCAACTCAAGAAATCATAACGGGGAAAACAGTTATTCTTAACATTCAAATGATATGTGTTTCACTAGCTTAAGACCCATGTCGTGTGCATTAGTATTAGAATATTGATAACGTAATTATAATGTTTGAAAATGTCAAGTCATTATGAATGTTACTGTATTCTTCCGGTTTGTCATTAACTTTCTATATGTAATTTGCATATTATATATTGAATGTGACTATTTTAAGAACACATCATCTCATAACAGTTTACTTCAATAACATTTAATAGAAACATGCACATTATTTTGAGAATGACGGCAATGAAATCGTATTATTGCATGACAAAAATGAATGAATGTTAAAATCTTAGAGACTGAATCAGGAGAGCAACTCTTGTTTTAGCCATGTTGACCTTCATTTAAAACAAGTTAACTGTTATTCAAGACAGTAGCACTTGCATATCTTAGTATGACGAACATATATTTCTTCAACTGCATCAGTACATATTTAAAATAACAAGTGTCGCATCATGACATGCTGATTCTGGCAATGCATAGATAACACAATAACACATCGCGATACCAATTTGATATCTTTTTTACATCTTATGTTAGCTTTTGCTATTTTGAAATATTTAGTTTTAATACTTTTTTTACTCACTTTATATATGTATATATGATATTTTTTGCAGTTGATGGTTTAAATTTGAAATTTAAATTGTTGTTTGCATAATAACATAAAAGAAATTACACACTTTAAAACATCATACATTGGTACGTAACTGTTTTTGTGGTACATGTGTTTTTATAACATGTTGATCATTTCAATAAAATGTCGGGAGGCGGTATGATGTTGAGATGTAATTACTACCACAAAGCGTGAAATTTAAAACAGCCAAGTCATTTTAAATTGTATTTTCAATGAGGTAGTATTACTACGTTAGTGTGTGCACGGGGTCACTTGAAGAAATAAGAATCATTAATTTCATATCTTAAATAAGATAAGGTTTGCTACTTAACAATTGTTAAAATAGTTGTTTTTTGTAAATTGTATAAATACATACATACATACAAATGATGTAAAACATGCTCCATGCTTTGAATCATGTCTGAAAGATGTTTCAAGTGCTTTATTATGAGGAAAGTAATTTGCGCATAAGTACTGTAATGTCAAATAAGCATTTTCATGTGTTGGACATTCATCGGGAAATTTACTCTTATATAAATCATATTGTGTGTAACGCAGCAGTGCCACTTAATTATAAACCTGATTATGCACACAACAACACGAATATCTACAATGCGAATGCATATTCAAAGAATCATCATCATTAAAAAAGTACCACATTACAATTTATATTATATAAAACGTTATTATAACATATACCTATATTTATTAATTTGTTTTATTTAATAACGGACTTAATATTTAATTAATAACGGATAAAGGAAAATGGTTGCAGTGTTTATGAGCATTAAAACAGCCTTGGTATGACACACAGAACGTTCACCCAATGTTTCATTTATAAATATACAATGAGACGTTCTGCACTAGCTAAAACTGTTTGATTGTCATGTAACGCCGACCGTCAACTCGATGCTTTTTGTAATAACGAGGAGAGATGGAGTTCTGCATTAAATATAATGAAATGATAAAAACGAACTGGTTGTATATTGAATATACTTGCTGCAGCAACACGACGTGCAAAATCCCTTGATACATATCATAAACAAAGCTTTTACAAATGAGAAAAACACCTTATTTGTTACGCAAAACCATTTGCATATTGCAATACAGACTGGTAGACTGTCAGACGAGTTTATTGTCTAACAAAACACATGGGAATGACACGCGTTTACCATCGCAAAGATAACGACGATCAAAAGCACTGGATAGTGTCATGTGTTCAACGATTACATGAATTGTGTTTCAACATAATATGATGCTTGTAGGGATATGGATGGGCAGATCGCTAGGCTAGTGTTAAATGACGTAATAAAATTGTCATTAACACTACGAAATTACTTTATTTAGTGTCCAAACAATACCTAATGTTGAACGAATTACTTCAAAGCACTGATAGAAACGTTATTTTTTGTGTTCGATCAAGCGCATAATTAATAACATGTTGTTGTGTGTTCAACAAAAACTGCACACGAAAGGAAATTTATTACAAACAAAGTGATTTTATCTCTTGGTAGGGTCCTTACAAATTACGTTTGAAATCCACGGCACATTCATTTTATTGTAATCCAACATTGCGCTGGAACGTTAATTCCTTTCCCAATTACATTTCTCGCAGAAACAGTATTATGTACACGTTAAGTATTTCAAGAGCAAAAGTTAGGAATTAAAGTCAGTGGTTTTAATTGTGTTGATTAATAAATAATATAATGTCATTTGTTATGAGAACTGCCATTAGTCGAGGTTGGTTGTTGTGTAAAGTCGTATCGCGCAAGAGAAATAGACTCACATTATTGTATGTATTTTTTTTTTCAGTGACGATATTTTTGTAAGATGGTTGTTAGCCTTTTGTTAAATGAAACATAAATCCGACTGCTAAAGTGCTTCGTCAATATTTCTATCACACAAAATTGTATACACTTATCTTAACTGCATCAAGCAAAGCCTATTTCTGAAAATTAAATACGTTCATAATGCTCAGACTGGTAAAATATGTTACAATATGGCGCTATGAAATAACGGTTATTTGAGTTAATTGGAACACAGATGTGACATTATTATTTCGTGCATGGTAATTAATATATATATGTTTGTTAATCTCAAAATTGGTTGCAAGAACCGGAACAACAACAGGTGTTGTGTTAATAAATGGTAAGTCCTATATGTTACAACCATAGTGGTGACTTGTTCAATATGTATACAATAAAGATTTTTCTATTAAACATCAATGAGTGTCTATTTTTGGAACGGGACCAATAGCCAAAAAGTGGGACATTACATAAATTTACTAGATAATACGCACCAATACACAATAGACACAAACACATGAATATAGGATCTGACATGAGTTGTCATATCATACCATATTTTATTAAACGAGTTCAGGAATCGTGTTTGTAAGCGAGCCTTTGGCTCTCAATTGACCAAAAAAATGCTGATAGATCTAAAAGTTGTTTACTATCGTGACGTCATTTCATGTTGAGGACGTCATTTTACCAAAATAAAGCCATGCGATTGGTAAATTATTGATTCTGTAGCCCATGAAAACGCTTTAAAATGTTGTATTACACATGTGTAATATAACAATTACGTAATGTATGTATTACATTGAAAACAAAGTATAGCATGGGATCAATAAAACATCGCGACCTTGAAACGGTTCATGTACACATTTCGGGTTTAAATGGGAGGTACGCTGCGCCAGATCTAAAACTTGGTCAACAATTATTCACAAGTTTGAATACAAATAACCGTAATGTCATTTGAATTCAAATAAGCAATCAATTAAGTTAAACATGAAACACAATTGTCATAAACAAAACCAGAGCAACTATATTTTTATAACGATAGAATGCATACAAATAATCATTTACATATTGTCTTTAATTTAAAAGAAAACAGACAAAAACATGAGATTCATGATTCAGATCATCGCTATTCACTTTCAGAAGGAAGCATCAATAATGGTTAAGTCGTTTAATAGAAACATATTATTTCAAAATTTACTCTTGGAAGAAATAACAATTGGCATCAAATATGTGACTCAATGACTCAGCATTATATTTAAAAACTCAAGTGACACCCACAAATGTGCAACTGCAGAGTCATCATAGAGAAACACCTACATTAATTTTGTTCACGTATGAAACCAATCACAAACAAGTGAATACTATCACAGTAATTCATTGATATTTATATTCAAATCGTTCAAGATAGGTATTTTCTATAAAATACAAGCACATTACCAACACGTTATTCTTACATTTTAGTTTCATAAAATGTTCACCATGATGATTATTTTCAATGTCACTGTTTATTCTAAACTGCCTTAATTTTGTTTTAGATAAATTGTTTGTATAGTTCTTGTCGTTTTCAACGCATAAACAGTACTTATTGCCAACGGCAATGCGGCTTTACGACAAAACAACTGCATACTTATGTATTATTTCTTTGTGCTCATGTCAAACTATCCGGTCTGTTGTTGTCTAATGCAATAACGGAAAAATACACAACTTCAATGAATACAGCGATGTACGCTTATTCAGTTCCCGTTCAAGTAATCTCGTCAACGATAATATATCTTGGCAGAAGTAAGATTAAATGCAATGTGTGTTTTTCATGTTGATTTTTAAGCCGAATCGTTAACATATCATTGTGTGGTGTATAGTTTAACCATGTTAGAACTTGAGCAAGTACATGGGATAAACATATACTTTACAATAAAATTAAAACATCGTTTTGTCGAATTAAACACAATTGTAAAAAGTGAAGCTAAATACGAGTATACGTTGTTATTGTTAATTGCGTTCGCTACATATCTTGTATATTATATAGTTTTATAGTTAAAACAAATCAATGTTTGACAGCGGGATTAGATTATCAGTTCATGCAATATTTTTAAAACATAGTCATTGCAAGTTTTGTAGCATACGGTCTTAAAGTAATTGTTTGTATAATTAAGTGAAACATTCTAGAGAAAAAAGGCCCTTTATTGTTTTCAAAGTGAACAATGTGTGTACACACGTAATCTAATTTTGTTCTGACGGCGTCATGCAACCAACATTATGAGAGTGGTCAATTGCATACTATTTAATCCAATGGACAAAGGAATTATGCAACTCCAGAAACAGTGACAAAATATTTTTGTAAATGAGTGTCGGACAAACATGTGCAGAAAAGCTGTATTAAACGGCCAGAAACGTCTATGCTTAATTGTGCATTTTAAACTTGCATCTCTGTAAGAAAGGGACTAGAATTTGTTATATATATGTGCAACATATGCATATTACAAGGTATGTGCACATTTAATAATTAGTATGGCGTGAAAGCAAAATGTTTCTCATAACGTGTTAATGAATTATGTAAATATATTTTTATTGTACTCTGTATTGAACGAACGTGCCTTATATGAAAACATAATGCGGTATGAAGATTTCAATAGTGTAAAAGATAAGAACTGAACATATTCGACAATTATTAATTAAAATCTCAGTCTTGACAACGGCAAAACTCTCTAGCACATACGGAGCAAAACACCATATTTTGTGCTTGAGAGCCTGATGTGGGTCTTGTTTGCATGTAGATTTGTTTGTTTGGCCATCATCTCAAGATAATGTAAATACATATAATGCAACGCGAGTTTATCTTACCTTTATATTATCGATATCCATTAAACATTACGCGTTGTTTCAAGGTGAACAAGCCACTATCAAAATAGTGTATTGCACCCCAGTTGTATGTTGTCCTTATATGCGTAATTGCATCGGTCTAGAAGTGACAATTACTTACTTTTACATCTGAAATTGCATTACTTTAGAGAATTCACACACACATAACTTACAATCAAGATACACAACAACAAACCAACATACAAACAATAAAGGTTATTTAACTTTACTAAACCGAAACGTGTTACAAAGTATGACTCATTTTCCCGCAATACTTATGACAAAAGTTTGATATATTGTTGACGATAAATTACCGTCAGAAAAGCATCGCCGATGTAAGGTTATTTCTGTAGTGTTTTAACTCATACACAATTACATTTTTAAGGTTTCGGTGAATGTTGGAAAATTTATTTCACCAGAGGTCATACAAAAACACATTTATATCGGCAACTCAACAAAACCCGTTAGATCAATAAATAGGAGCAACACCATTTATTGTTAAAGCTGAAATAATGTCAAATTCAGGTCACAGTAAAACCTGAATTTAGCCTTCAATCGAGATACTAAAATAAATATGTCCGATGTATGTGATCAAAGATTACTGCCAAGTATTAATGTTTAATTATGCAATATGTTTCGTAGGTCCATTGATGATTTTCATTTGTATTGCTACATACAATAAAAACGATAGAATCTGACGCTAATTTTGTTTCCGTTGGAATTTTTAAATTGGCAAATATTTATATTTTGTTTGATGTAATATGCAATTTTCGTATGTTGAATACAGTGAAACATATAAAAATAATAGAAAATAAATTATTCTCGTTTACACACCGACCATTTATAATTGAAACAAAACAACAAAATCATCGAATAAGTCCATCTCTATCGCCTTCAGTAATGAAAGACAGAGCTCTTAAGAAATGTGTTATCCTGATCTTTAAATTGAGTACCGTCTCTTGAGAAGATAGCTGTTACAACACAATCCCCAAAGGATACGAACGATGTAGGAGTTCTTATAACTAACACTATGTTGGATATTGAACGTCTACCATACCAGGCCTTGAGGTGCTTAAAACAAGTGGTTGCCTTGTTTTATGTAGACGGGTGCTACTGGTCTTAAAATGTGAGTGAAATCACCAGGACATTTATCGTTGAGAACTATTTATTTTGAGGCAACAATTCAAGAAATCAAAACTACAGAGGGTCTGTTTTAACATTCAGATGACTCGGCTTCAATTACTCACGAGTCATGTAAGAGATAAAGTATTTATAAAATTGATTATCTAATACTTATGTTAAAACAATGTCAATTTGTTATGACTGTAAAGTCTAACTTTTATTTCAATCAATTTGTCACCGGTTATGTAGTTGTATCCGAGATATTCACAAAATAATGTAATTTATTTATTATATCTAAGCATTATAGTTAACTTCAATACACATTTGATAGAAACATGCACATGTGAATTATGTGTTCACAGTCATAAGGATAGTATTTCAGAAGAAATGTTATTATACAAATAACGTATGATATATATTTGTGTAGATATGCTTTCAATGAAAACGTACCTTAATTCCCCATTTACACGAATACAAGATATATACAGAGACATTTTATATCAGGTGTGTAATGGTTAATCGTATAAAAACCATGAAGGAATATAGATAAGATGTAAACGTGCATTGCAAGGCTTTTCTTGGCACAGGTACTACACATACATGTATTTGCAATTTGCATTAAGTTATACATATATAAGATACAATATGCATATTGCATATGTTCATCTTTCTTGAGTAATGTGTTCTTTTTACAAACTGGCATACCGAAAAAAAATGTTTACTGTGAATGCGAGCATTTACACAATTATGCTATGGAACACAGAACATAAACTCAATAACTTAATACACTGATTTGAGTGACGTGTACTACATAACATACACTTAATTCTTCTTGTGGCTCTATATAGATGCGGATAAGTTCTGTATAAGATAGAGTGGTATGCCTAAAAACAGAGCTTGTTAGTAGATTTAATGTAAAGATGCAATACGACGTATTTAAAATACGGTGTATGCACAAAACGCGAAAACGTATCACCACGAGATCCTTCGTAAATGATGATAAACAGAAATGAGTACGCAAACCATTTTTGTATTGCATCATTGAACGGTTGACCAATTTATTGTCTCACATAACACTTGGGGTTGGCAGGTTTATACCCTCTCAAAGATCACCACTATCAAACGCATTAGATTGTTTTATTTGTTCAACGATAACATAAATGACGTTTCACAAGGATATAATGAAGCATGAAGGTGTAAGGAGGTGGGGTGATCGCGAGGCTAGCGATACAATCTTAATTAAGTTGGGGTTACTACTTCGAGATAAACATACTATATGTCAATAAAAATAATTAATCTTGCACGAGTGTATTCTATATCACCTGGGCATGTTTCCAGTGTTATTGACTTTCCAGAAGTAGTATTGCGGTTTGTTATGTTTGATCTAGCGAACGATTCTTACATTAAAGTCGTGGCATTTCAACGTATTCACATATCTTTGCTTAGAGGTTGACAAACGGTTAAAATAAAAGTCATGCTTATATTGATCGGTTTCTGAACCATTTGATTAATGTTACGCTGTATGATTTTCCAGGACTTTTGATCACCAATATCAGTTTAGTCATCAAAAGAGATTTGCGGATGTGGAATATCGACTAGCTGTAAACTACCAACTAATTTATCTTTAGATAAGCCGTATATTCCTATTGTTGTGTCATTATCGCCGATCTTGCATGTAACGGTTAAATTGCTTGAAATTTAGTGTGTGCAAACATCTAAGAGTTTAAAGAGTTCTGTTTAAAGTGCTTTATCGATGTTTAATTTATAAACAGCAAGAGATGTGTTTGTCAGAAAAAAATGCCCCCTACCGCGCCGTTTTGAAATAAAATTTATATTTATCATTTGGCAGATTTAGAAATTATCTCCCTTTAAAGCTTATAACTTCCCTTGGATTGTGTTTTTTTACCTTTTACCTTGAATGATGACCTTGACCTTTCACCACTCAAAATGTGCAGCTCCATGAGATACACATGCATGCCAAATATCCAGTTACTATCTTCAATTTTGCAAAAGTTATTACCAAACTTTAACTAAGGTTAAAGTTTTGGACAGACAGACAGAATGACAGACAGACAAGCCAAAAACAATATACACCCTCTTCTTCGAAGGAGGGGGAATACAAATCCAGCAATATTTTAAAAGTATGTATTAAATGGATGCTTCAACCAATTGTCTGTTTTTTTTTATTGAAATGATCGACTATTTATTTACTTAAAATATGTAAATAAATGAAACTTAAAGGAAAGCGAAGTAAAATCCGTAGTAGCAGTAAACTTAACATTTAATATATATTGATAGTTTGACTTTAAGTTATTAAAACGTTCATAGAAGTAGATTATTTTTGTTCGTGCCCCACTACAGGCGTGTTTCGAAAAAGTCTTTATGTTTTTCACGATTTCAGCACTATATTGGTATTACCAGATAAATATCAGCTTAAAAAGATCGAATATGGATTGTTTTTAATTATGTCCCAATTACGTGTCGTTTAATTATGATGTTTATAAGTTAAGAACCACTTATAGAGCTCCTAATATAAACTGATCATCTGACCAACCAATTGTTTTGCATTATATGTGGTATATGTCTTTAAACTAAAACTTTGGTAAGTACTTAAGGCACGTTACCTCATTGTTATTGTTTAAACGTTAGCGAGTATGTACTTTATATATGCTTTTCTATATACAAAAGTACTGTTCAGATCAAATTTGATATAAGAGGTTAATACAGTTGGTTGTTTTATTATAGAAACAATATCACAAACACGTTAATAGTTTCAACATAACTGATATGTTTATATTTGTAAATATATAGAATTTAAATCTGGAAAATATTGATATTTTTTTAATGTACATTGTATGTTTATATGTTAACTATAGTAAAACATGACGCTATAGTGTGATAAGCATAATTACTCTTGCTTTCACACTCGTCTGGCTCGCAGTTTTAACAAAACAACAACATCATTTACTTAGTCCATCCACATCCTCTTCAATAATGAAACAAAGAGCTCTTCAGAATTATGTTATCCAGATCGGAATCTTAGTTACATCTCATTTGCGGATAGATGTCACAACACCATTCCCAACGGATACGAATGCTTGCGGAGTGCTAATAACCTAACACAGACTCTGGTTTATATATTGCCGATTACCATAACAGGTCTGTAGGTGCTGAGGACAATGCTTTTGTGGTATTCTTTTCTGCAGTCGGGAGCTAGTGGTTTTAAGAGAGTGAAATCACTATGGCATGCATCGTGGAGAAATATTTATATTGTGTCAAGGCATCAAGTCAAGAAATCAAATCGGCAAAAAAGTTATTCTAAATATTCAAGTCACATGTGTGCCAATAGCTTAAGATCCATATCACTTGCATTAGTATTAGCATATTGATCACGTAATTACAAATGTACAATGGTTAAATAGGTCAGTATATTATACATGTTACTTTATTTTTCCGGTTTATCACTTGTTGGCAGGATGCAATCGACATATGCTTTATTGAATGTGACCCGTTTATGATCACGTCACATCGTTACAGTTTACTTCAATCAACATTCAATAGAACCATGCACAATATTATGAGAAAGATGGCGATGAGATCGTATTATTGCAAAAGTAATAAATGAATGTTGAAATCTCAGAGACTGAATCAGGAGAGAAACTCTTGGGTTAGTCCTGTTGGCCTTCATTTAAAACAAGTTTACTGTTATTCAAGACACTGTCAGGTAAATATTTGAATATCTTATTATTACGATCAATGTTTTGATATATTTATTCAACTGCATCAGCATATTTATTTAAAATAACAAGTGTCGCATCTTGTGTCCCTACGAGGTTGGTAAAACACAGGAGTACAATAATCATCGCGATACCGATTTGACATCTTTTACTACATCTTATTATAGCTTTTGTAAATTTTAAATATTTAGCTTAACTACATGATTTAATCACTTTCTTATGTATACATATGTTAGGTTTCGCAGTTGCTGGTGTCAAATTGAATTTTAAATTGTCGTTTTCATAAGAACCTAAAAGAAAGTACACACATCAAAAATGGGTACGTCGTCTCTGTTTTTATGGTTCATGTGTTTTATAACATGTTCATTCTTTCAATAAAAGGTCGAGAGGCGGTTTGATGTTCAGATGTAATATTATAACACAAAGCGTGAAATTTAAAACAACTAAAACATTAAAAAAAATATTCTCAGTAGAGGCAGCATTGATTCGTTTGTGTGGGCACGGGGTCACTTGAAGAACTAAGCATGATTAATTTGATATATTAAAGAAATAATATTAGGTTTGCTACTAAGTGATTGTTAAAAGTGGTTGTGTTTTATAAATTGTATACATGCGTACATGTACATATACACAAATGCTGTAAACAAAAATCCCCGTGGTTTGCAGCATGTCTGAAAGATTTCTTAAATTAAGTGCCTTATTATGAGGGCAGTATTTGTAAATATGCATTGCATTTTTTTTTCAAATAAGCTTTCAAATGTGTTGGACATTTTACGAGCAACTTATATGTTGCTGTTGTTTTACTTAAACCTGATTTTGCGTACAACAAAAGGAATATCTTCACTGTGATTGCCTACTAAAAGAAATACAACATATCGGCATTTAATGATTAATCTGTTATTATTTAATGAACATGCAATATATGTATTTTAATATGCATGCAATTACAGTATGTCTTTGTGTCTCTTACACCCAAATATAAGATAGATACAAATAAAAATTATGTCACACATGGTCCATGGCTTATCTTGGGAAAGCTTATTAAAATATTCACAATATTATATAAAACGTTATTTATAACATAGTGTTACCTATATGTATTAAACAACTAACATAGAGAAATTAAAACGGTTGCAGTGTTTACGAGCATTTCAACAGTCATGTTATGACAAACAGAACGTTCACTAAATGCTTTCTGTATACGTAAATAATGTTCAGCACTAGACAAAACATATTGATTGTCATGTAACGCAAACCGTTGGCTCGATGGTTTTTGTATAAACAAGAAGTGATGGATAATTTCTCCATAAGACAGAATCAAATATGAAAAAAATGGTAGTTTATTGAATAAATCTGTTGCTGCAACACGATGTGCGAAATCCCTTAATACAAATCATCAACAAAGCTGTTAGAACTGAGGACCAACTATATTTGCTACGCCAAACCATTTGCATATTGCAATACAGACCGGTAGACGAATTTATTGTGCAACAAAACACATGGGAATGCCACGCGTTTGCCATGGCAAAGATAACTACGATCGAAAGCTCTGGATGGTTTCATGAATGTCGTTTCAAACGGATAAAATGATGCATGTTGGGATATGGATAAGCAGATCACTAGGCTAACATGAACCTTTCAGAAAAATACTTTGTAAAAAATAAAATAATCGACACAACTGTCAAAATTCCTGCACAACACTATGATCTAAACGATAGCAATCTGAAAGATTAATGTCCTGACTCTTGTTTTACAGTTTGATTGGTGTTTTTATTGCATTCGGAAGCAACTTTTTCGCAATTGTTCCGACCGTGTTATTGTGCATGAATTCTGACAGTTGTATCCCTTGTATATAATTATAGTATATGCATAGTACTTGTGTTAAAGGTCCCTGAGGCTAGGCTTATGTTAAATGTCGTAATAACGTTGTTATTAACACTGTGAAATAACTATATGCATTGTCAATACAATTCTGAATTAGAACTAATTACTTCAAAGCACTTGAGGATGTTTCCGGTTTAATTGCTTTGATAGAAACGATATTGTTGTGCGTTTTGTTCCATCAAGCGTATAATTGAAATATCATGTAGTCGATTGTTCAATAACAACTGCAAACGAAAGGAAAATATTTGAATTTAACACTGAACATTGGCGCATGATAAACGTGTATTATATATTAACGAAAGAACAGGTTTTGTGTTCATGATAACATTTTCTTAAGTTACAGTTAGCGTTTTCGACACAAAAAGGCGTTGAAATAATACATTATAAAATGCTTATAGATGAAATATTGAAAAATATCCATGAACAAATTCCCTGTGTATTTGTATATATTCATCATAATAAATCATAAAAAGAAGTGAAGATAAATTTAATGTTAATAGTACCATTAATGTTCACAAATACTTGTACTATGTACACATTAATTGGATATCATATCAGTAATCCTGTTCAGAACACTCGACCATATTATATCGTCGATATGTGCACATTTAAGGAGCGTATTTCAATGTACCCATATTTTCTGCGTTTCAATATTGTGTCCGTGCCTCTTGGTTGTAAACATCTTATCTGAGCCTGTGCCGCACTGTTAAGGTCAATTTCCGCATTGTTTCTGCTCTAATCAAGATGACATTCATCACAGACCTTATAATTTTGTCTCTTGGTAGGGTTCTAACAAAACACGTGAAATCCACGGCGAAATACTGTTATGGCAATCTCACATGGCGCTGGAACGTTGATTCCTTACCCAATTACTACGCATCAATGAAAAAATAGTAGGCGTGTAAAACGTCTCAAAAGTAATTGATATGAAAACATAATTAAGGCATTAAATACAAATAAAACGCAGAAAATATGGGTACATTGAAATACGCTCCTTAAATGTGCAATAATACATTTTTCGTAAGATCTCCATTAAATACACCAAGTACTGATTCTAGCCCCAGGAAAAGGACTCGAGAGCGTTTCAATAAGACTGAGGCTTTCGATGCAATCGATCACAAATAAATATATTTAAACTATTGTAATGTTCCGATCTATCAAGATGTAAGCAAACATATTTCGAATAGAAAACAAACACAAAGAAACAGAATGACTTTATGTATTTAATAAGCTAAATTAAATGATAAGAATCATAAACGTTTCTTAAAATATAAATGTTTCAAAGACGCTATAAATGCGCACAACACTCGGAATATTTGCAAACTTGTATATACAAAACTACAGGCATTGGTATATATAATATATTTTAATAAAAATATGTACATTTATCTACAAATTCATTTTCGAAAAAGTGAAAGAGCCGTTTTAAATGTCGGAATAACGAAAGCAAAGCATGCAAAATACGTTACAGTGTGACCGATTGTTCCTCTTGTTAAAAGTTGCACGGACACATTCGTATTATGTTTATCATACATTACGAAGCTGGCGTTTGTTTCTTGCACAATTACTTAACCAATTTGTTTAAATTCAATACATGAATGTTTTTAACAACATCCCAGATCGTTCATTGTTTAACAATTGGCAGGTTAGTGTAATAAATAACGAAGGAACACACACTTGTACATCATTTGACTTTATTGAAATTATTCTGTTCCCAGTCAGTCGATTCTGTGAACGAAGAAACGTTTATTCTGCTATTAAGTATTAAATATTCTGAGACCCTCAAGAAAATACCTAATTGAATGCTTGATACAAGTATACATTGTTTTTTTTTTAATATTTGAAAACGGGATAGCGATGTCAAGAACACTTACAACACAGCCAACACAACACGGCCAAACATGTTTTCCAAGAACTCGAGAAAAGTGTATCGCATATTATGCTTAATTTTAAACCTTACAATCGCGATCCAAGAAAAAAGCAAGCTCAGTCGAAACTGTGATTGATGTTAGGCAAGAATTATTTGTTTTTTTGTATAACTGTTACGTCAAACTTATAAGCAAGCTCAATCGAAACTGTGATTGATATTAAGCAACATTTTTTGTTTTGCCGTGTTTTTGGCGGAAACCATCGCACATATTTGAAATAGTACATTACATAAAATGCAATGAAAAGAACGTGCAATGTTAATTGTATAAAATACGTATTTTGTAAGACGCTGTAGCAATATCAATTAATAAACCATCATATAGAAAACAACACTGTAATTTAACATGTTTGATATTGTTCTAATATACTCTTTCAATCCCCTATGGAACATAGTCAAACAAATCAATAGATGGCACATGCCAACAATATTTTTTTTTCTGCGCATGCTTTTCACATGGTTAACTTAGAAATAAAATAACTGGGTACATTTGTTTATTTAGGCCATTACTATTTTCCCATTGCACCCGTGCAGTTACTAGATATATGAAGCTGAAATGAGGCAACCTATCCACAATAATGATGCTACTTCACGACAGTGCAGTAATTTAAGAGTCGTTTGTCATATTTTGTTTTATATTGCAACTTAAATAAAATAAAAAACAACATTTTTTTTTACTAAAAATAAATAAATGGGATAGAACAAATATAAATATGAAAGTTTCGGCGTGTTCCTGAGTTTATCAGACTCGTCTCTGAGGGCATTATACGTCTCGACAAGCATTGACATATTTTTGTTTAACCTTTCCGCAACTCGCCCTATAAATTCAAGCCATTTACTGTACAGTGTTTACTATGATCAGCCACAATTTACACTTATTCGGATAAAGGTTATATAAAAACATTATTGATTAATGAAATTTATAATTATAATACATGACGTGAAAGAGTTACCGTAAACAAAAGCTTGAATGCTTTTGATGTAAGGATATATCTATTTTCCATAATGAAATGAATGCTTTCGCAACTCGATTGTAAGACACTGGCTATCGATTTGCTCGACGAACTACAAAACGTAGTATTGATGTTTTGGGGGTAAGAAAACAAGATTGATTTAATCAAGTCGGCTCACTCAATTGACATTGCAACCAAATGCGTAGTTAGAATTGGCAAAATGCCAATACATCAAATTCCGAAATGGAAATCTGAATCGTGAAACGTTGGCGTAATGTCATGCACCGCACGAATTGTTGGCAGAAACAGTATAATGTACACGTTAAGTATTTAAGATCAAACGTTTGGAATTTAAGAAAGTGGTTTAATTGCATGGATTAATGAATAATATAATGTCATTTTCTGAAAACTTTCATCAGTCGATGTTGTTGTGTAAAGTCGTATCGCACAAGAGAAATGTAACACACACTATTGTATGTAAAACAAATCAACAACAATCAGAGTGACGACATTTTTTGAAGAAGGTTGCATGCTTTTTGTTCGACATAAAACCTAAGTCCGACTGCAACTATGCTATATCAATATTGCGCTCATTCATATATATGTATACACGCGTATATGTATGTACGTATTTAACCTGCATCAAGAAAAAACTATTTCTGCAAATTGAATACGTACAGATTGTTTATACTAAGGAAATATGTTACAATATGGCGCTATGAAATAACAATAATACGATTTAATTTGAACACAGATGTGACATTATTAGTTTATGCATGGTAATTATATATTCTCTGTGTTTGTTAATCTCAGACATTGGTTACAGGAACAGGAAAATCAACAAGTTTTGTTTTAATACATGAGGTCACTTATAGGTTACAAAAAAAGTAGTGACTTGTTCGATATCAAAAACCAATGGGCCTATATTTGTGGATTAGGAACCAATTGCTAAATAGAATGATATAATACAAATTTACTTGATAAGATGCACAAATAAATAACAAACACACACGCACACATATACATAAGTAAAACACAACCCCTTTTAAACGGTTTATGCACACATTTCGGGTTTAAATCGGGTGTAAGCTGCACCAGATTAAACACTGATTTAAAAGTCTGATTACAAATAACCCTAATGACATTTGAAATCAAAGAAAACAGCAAGTATTGTTATCATTAAACACAATGGTTAGAACAAAACACAGATCAACCATGTTGTAAGTTTCTGAGGAACGATGGAATTAACCTAGAAAGTACCCGTTATATTTTGGCTTAATTTAAAACAATACAGAAACACAAATCATATAAATCATGACTCCGATTATCATTATTCACTTTCAGAAAGAACAGTTCTGTCATTTAACATCCAAGCATTGATTAAACAATTCGGTCTTAAGATGAATAACAACTGGAATCAAATATGTTCCATAATGACTCGGGATTATAAAAACATATTCAAGTGTAACACACAAATTGCATTATTTGTAAATTTCTTCAAGATAGCAAAATACATTTCTAATATAAGAATAATGACTGTATCTTAATACTTTCAAGACTTATAATAGAAGAATAATTTACAAATAACGAAATCTCATGACTCATAAGCTGTATTAATTTGTCGTGATTCTCATACAAACATGTCTGAACTAAATAAAACTTTGTGTATAAATGGCATAAATGGGATATGAATGGTCTGTATTATTTACTCATACTTAAACACTTAGGAATAAGTCGTTTTTTTTTTTTTAAACTTCGAATCCTCTTGACGATTTGTTTTTTGAATGGTTGCATATAGAAGCAGGATAAGCTGTAAGTATGAATCGACGCCATGATTTATTGCCAATATTTGCTTATATTTATATAAGAAAGTTGGTAGATATATGTATTGTTATTTAACTACATGGAAAGCGTACAATGTTAATGATCCTTTTTATGACAAAATAACGCTACATTCTTAAATGATATAATCAGTCTCTGACGCATAGAATGTTCTTAATTCATTAGAAAATGTTAAAATATTATACACACTACAAAACAACTGTCTTCTTAGTATCATAGTGCATGCATCGTTACAACTGTTATGCTCTGCCTATGGACGTGAGCGTTTAAACAAGTTATAATTTCCGCTGTCAAATTGACACCAACTGGTTAACCTAAAACAATGTTTGAATACATAATATTTCGGAAATCAATTTGATTTGCTGTTGTTCGCGTGTGTGACCAATTACAAACAATTGAATAGTATCACATTAATTTATTAATATCTTGTTTATATTAAAATCGTTTTAAAATACGTAGTTGGTTTAACATAGAAGCAAATCATCAAACAGTTATTCTTAAAATTTAGTTTCATGAAGTTTTTACCATGATGATTATTTTAAATGTCGCTGTTTATTATCACCTGTCTCAAAATCGCCTTGAGATTTTGCTACGTGTTAGTCGCTTTCGTATACACAGTAGTTATGCAGCTTAAGAAGAACTAGACACTGCATAAGTATATGTCTTTTCTTAGTGCGCTTATGTAAAACTGTCCGGTCTGCTGTTTTGAAATCCTATAAATGATACGTACGAAACGTCATTAAAGGATGTAGAAAAGAACGTGCACACTAATTCCGTTCCCGTCGAATTAATCTCATCAACGATAATATTTCTTGGCGGTAGTAAGATAAGATTTTATGTGTGCTTGTCATGTTGATTCTTAGGCCGAATCCTTAACATATAAGTGTGTTGTTTAAATGTTAAATATGAAAGCGCTTGATCAAGTACATGAGATGAACGTTTATTTATTATTAACATCAACACATTGTTGTGTCAAATCTAGCAAAAAGGTGAAACTAAATACGAGTTTAGGTTGGGATTATTATTTTGGTTCGCTACATATCTCGTACAATATAGTTTAAAAATGTCAATATTCTACAGTGGAATTAGAATTGTCAGCTTGTTCAATATTTCTAAAACATATTTCATTGAAAGTTGTATAGCATACGGTCTGAAAAGATTTATTCGCATATTTAAGTGAAGCATTCTAGCAAAAAAAAGCCAAGTGAACAAACGTAATCTTATTTTGTGCTGACGGCGTCATGTTTCAAACATAATGCGAGAAGCCAATCACATAATATCTAATTAAATTAACAAAAGAATAATGAAACAAACTTCACTTCTATCCACTCTTAATATTTGTGTTCACTTGTGTCAGATATACATATGTATAATAGCTGTATATCACGGCCAAAAAGGCTGTGCCAAATTGAACATGTTAAACTTGCATCCCTTTTGCAGAAAGGGAATACATGTCGTTATATGTGCAACATATGCAAATAAAAGGCATTTGCAAATTAAATAATTGATTAAAAACTTAGTGAACGCAAAAGTTACCTTTGATCCATTATGTTCAACTCCACACAAACAAATATAAGTATCGGTATATTGAATTTTGCGTACATCCATGTGTTGATCCGTGTTTCTCATAACGTGTCAATGAAATATGTAAATATCATTTTGTTGTACTTTGTATTGAAAGTACATTGCTTTATATGAGTACATATTGCATATGAAGATTGCATTATATAATGAAACGTCGCGTTTCCTTTATAGTGCATTTCTTTGGTATATTAGACTGAGACCAGTAAATATTCGACGATACATAATGATCTCAGTCTAGACAACGCCACAACTCTCGAGCACTTAACGGAATAAAACACCATCTTGTATGATTGAGAGCCTAACGTTTGCATGTTAATGCTTGTGTTGGCCGTGATCTTAAGCTATTGTTAATAAATAAATGCTTCGCAAGATTATCTTAATTTTATAACGTCCATACGCATGAGACATTACGTGTTGGTTCAAGGTGAAAAAGCCATTATCCGAACAGTTAATTGGAAACCAGGTGTGTGTTATCCTTACATTCGAAATTGCATCGGTCTAGCAGTGTCAGTTACTTACTTTAACATCTGAAGCATGACTTAAACATATGTACACACATATAATTTACAATCAACACCTAGAACAACAAACGGACACACAAACAATCAAGGAAACTATACTTTGCTAAACTGAAACGACGCACAAATGATGACTATTTTTCCCGCAATACTTATTAATTTAAAAATTTGATAGATTGTTGACTCTAAAATACCGTCAGGAAAGCACGCCTGTTATGCATTGCCGATGCAATGCTATTTTTGTTGTGTCCTAATGCATACACAAGAAGGTTGTTTGGTTAAGGTGCATGATAGAAAATTGATTTCACCCGAGGCAATATGAAAATACATGTATAGTTACACTTGCAACTCAAGCACACACACACACACACACACACACACACACACACACACACACACACACATTCGATCAATAAACAAAAACATTAACCTATAAAGTTACCATCTGAAATAATAATGTCTAATTCATACCACAGTAAAACCTGAATTGAGCATTTAATCTAGATACAATAATACATGTGTCCGATGAATGTGATCAAATATTACTGCCAAGTATTTATGTTTTATTCTGCAATATGTTTCGTTGATGATATTAATTTTCATTGCTACATACCTTTAGAACGATCTAAACTGACGCTAAGTTTGTTTGCAGTGGAGTTGTTTTTTTTTTAATTTGAAGAACATTTATATATTTGTTTCATATAATATTTAACTAGCGTATGCCACATACAGCAAAACTTGTAAAAAGATTAAAAAAGAAATTATCCTCGTTTACGCACCGACCCTTTATTGCAACAAAACAACATAATCATTAAATAAATCCATCCCCATCACCTTGAGTAATGAAAGACAGAATACATGTATTATCCAGATCTGTAAATTGAGTAACGTCTCTTGCGCAGATAGCTGTTACAACATCATCCCCATAGGATGCAAACGCTGTAGGAGCGCTTATTACTGACACTTTTTTTAATATTTACCGTTACCATACCACGCATTGAGTTGCTTAAAAACTTGCCTGTGTTGTATTATGTAGACGGGGACTAATGGTCTCAAACTGTTAGTGAAATCACCAGGACATGTATCGTTCAGAACTATTTTTTTTTCTCTTTGTTGGCAACAATTCAAGAAATCAAAACAACAGAGGGTCTGTCTTAACATTCAGATGACTCGGTTGTAAATTACTAACGAGTCATGTCAAGAGATTAAGTATTTACAAATTGATTATTTAGTGATACTTATGCTTAAGAAATGTAAGTTTGTTATGACTGAAAATTTGAACTTTAATCACGACAAGTTTGTCGCTGGTTACTTAGTTGTAACCGACATATTCGCAATAGAATGTCACTATTTATTTATAACATCTTAGTAGTATAGTTTACTTACACATTTGATAGCAAAAAGCACATTAGTTATGTGTTTACAATCGTATTATTACAGAAGAAATGTTTTTATACAAATAACGTATGATATATATATTTATGTAAATATGTTTTCAATCAAAACATACCTTAATTCCTCATTTACACGAATACAAGATATATACAGTGGCATTTTATATCAGGTGTGTAATGGTTAATCGTATACAAACCATGAAATAATATAGATACTATGTAAATTTGAATTGCATGGCTTGTTTTAACACAGGTACTACACATACATGTACTTACAATTTGCATTAAGTTATACATAAGATACGAACTGCAAATTAAATATATTCATCTTTCTTGAGAAATGTGTTCTTTTTACAAACTAGCTTACCGAAAAATATGTTTGCTGTAAATAAGAGCATTTACACAATTCTGCTATGGGACACAGAACATATCGCTGGTTACATGTACCCACTAACTTAATAAACTGAGTTGAGTGACATTGACTAGATAATGTGCACTTAATGCTTCTTGTGGCTATATATAGAGGCGGATTAGTTCTGTATTAGATAGAGGGGTATGCCTTAAAACAAACCGCTTGTTTGTAGAATTAATGTAAAGATGCAATAAGACGTATTAAAAAAAAAACGAAGTATGCAAAGAATACGTATCACCAAAATAGCCTGTATAACTTATGATAAACAGAAGTTAGTACGCTAAACATTTTGCATATAACATCATTGAACCGTTGACGTATTTATTGCCTTACAAAACACTTGGGGATGGCAGGTTTATACTCTCTCAATGATGACTAGGATCAAAAGCATTAGATGTTTTCATTTGTTCAACGGTTACATAAATGACGTTTCAAAAGGATCAGATGATGCATGAAGGTAAAAGGATGTGAGGTGATCGCGAGGTTAGCTTTAAATGTCGTAATAAAGTTGTCATTACTACTTCGAGAAAAACATATACTATGTCAATAAAAGACTGAATGGTGAACGAATGTTTTCTATTGCACTCGGGTATGTTTCCGTTTTCAATGACTTTCCAGAATCTGTATTGTGGTTTGTTTTGTTCGATTAAGCATACAATTGAAATATCATGTTGTCGTGTGTTAAATTGATCAGCTCACGACAATAAAGCGTTTGGACTTAAAAATCACACAACAGCTTCTTTGTGGGGATTACACATTGTTGAATGTCTAGGTATGTTATATCATTGGATATAGTAAACAAAGCTACTCCATGGCATTTTCACACATGTTTATTTGGCAAGATAGAGGAAGATTTATTGTCGATCTGGTATGTCATATTATGTGCATCGGTGATGTGAGACCTTGTCAGGTGGTGGATGTCAATATGTCGGTATGCTGAAGAACATGATTACTTCTGATATCGATATTGTGCAGTCTGACTGAACGAGCATTGTCAAGGCTTTTAGCATGTCAAGTGGTTTGGTAAATATACATTTAATTTCAATCAAAAATAGTGGATGTACTTTGATTTATTTTTCATCAATGACAATTATGTACATTAAATTGAATGTTTTCAATCTGCTCAATGCCACATATGCCATTCCAGGTTTCAGAGATCTTTCAAATGTCAAGGCTATGCTATCAACAGCCGCATCCTGTATTTTATGTATTGAATAGAGAACGTGCAGAACAAAGTAAAATATAGTATTTAATAGTGTTAACAAAAGATATTCGATCACAGGAACCGTTCTTTTTTTTCCATCCTTATTTGCCATGTTGGCAGCAAGAATGAATATGCAATTTCCTCAAAATGTGTATCCATGAGGATGCTTATACGACCCCTATTTTAACTAGAAGGAATGTTAAATACCTTGTCAATTCTGGATCGACATGTTGTGCGCAAGTATTATATTTTACGCCACGAGGTTTTGACTGAAGATTATTATTATCAGCATCAATCAGCAATTCTTTTTTCGTTTTCAGGTTTAGTCGAAGAGTATGTTTCATCAATATTATTGTTACTATGTAACATTTGAGAACCTCTTTGGGATATGTCAGCAGTATGGTAAACATCATTAATGAAATTAGAGACGCGTAATTCAAGCGGTTAAACCCCACATGATTTGTATTTACCGTTTTCTGTGTTATGTCGTGTTGTATGAATTTTTACTGAATATATTATTTTTTACATGCCTTTAATAACAGTCAAGCAGTTGAGCGTTAAATAACATTTCGCTCCTGATAAGTTTTCGAAAGTTTCATTATACCTGAATATTCCGTCCACAGCAAAACATCCTCTATTTGACAAACGTGTTCCGATTGCTTGTTGGCATGAACTTATGTATGTTGTGTAATCTGTTTTTAAGCTAGTGAAGGGTATTCATATTTTGTGTGGTTGGCAGTTGCACATAATGCACTTTCTCAAACACTATATATGTGCTTCTTCACTTAAACTTTACATTTATAAGTCTAGCCTTTCTGAGATATTCTGGTAAATTCGTATACACTCCTTCATCCACCGGATATTCAACATAATCAGCCTTAGAATGAAGATTGTTTTGCCCTTGGCAGTAGAAGAGGTTTCGTGAATGGATAGCGCGAACGAAACAAGTACACTTCTCGTAATATAAAGACCTTTAATTTACAGGTAGTATCAGTGGTAAAGTTAATTGGTGTGCAAGTGGATCTGGAGGCAGTGTGTGTTGACAAAGACATGTTTTTCTAATGTTGCAAAACCATCTCATATATATGGACGAGTTTTCTTCCAGATCGATAAGTCCATTAATGTTTGTGTTATGCGCTCTCTAAGGTTATATGTAAACATTTTAACACTTTGCCTATAAATATGTCTGTTGCAGCATGATCAAATGCATTTGGATAGTCTGCAATCGATTTATAACAGGTTGTTGTCACTAGATCCTTTTTTCCGTTCCTTAAGTCTAAGATTATTAATTGATTCTAGAACCTTTATCATGTATCATGTTAATCTATTCTAAACAATAGAACAAAGTGTTCACCTATTCTGAGACGTCCAAGTCAATATATTTCATTGTTTCTGATACAAATATGAATAATTGGTTTAAACATTTTACGTATTCACCGCACACTGGCAATAAAGCAAAATAAAAATATAAACCTGGCATCTTCAACATGGAGATTTATCAGATTCAATATAGATAATCCATAGATAAATGCAGGCACTAATCCTTAAGAAAGCGGACACTAAGCTGTATATTACATTATAATTTATGTCCAGCTTTCGATAAAATGTACATCGCAATAAATGCGGGCAATGTCGTGTGTATTTTAGTTTACGTTTATCATTTAAGTGGAAAAACTTATTTCAATTAGTAAAATTGACATTGGCACATCGTTGTCCATTATATTTCGAAAACCATGTGAAATTCGTATTGCTAAAACAAGGCAAGTAAATCTGAAACTCAGCAACATTGGAAATTTGATTTTTTAAACAAAAACTAGTATCAGGCTGATATAATAAGCCTTATATGAAGTGATGTCTCATATATCTGCTACGCGTTAAAATACAACCATAATAAAGAAATACAAAACCACATTTTAAACTTTTACGTCAGATTCTATGACACAAGGCAGACCTCACTTTGAATAAACATCACGCGGCCTGCCATATCTAAAGAGTACATATTGGACTATCAACCGTTTTTTTAAATACATATTTTGTGCTAAACGCAAGAACATTTATGAAACGGTAATTATTGTGAACTAATTTTATAATGCTTCTATTTATATATATTTTATATTATATTGTGTAAATGACGCAGTTTCTTTTTACTTCGCTGGAAACAAACTTTGAGATCAATGTCTTGAATTATTGCATGCTCGTTATTAATTACAGAATGTAGGACTAGATTCAGTGGAAGTTTCGAATAAAAGCAGACCACGGTATTTATTTCGAATGGCAATACTTCTTTAGAAAGACACGTAACTAGATATTGCTTTTTTATTTATGTATGCTTATGTCAACCTCTCCAGTCTGGTGTTTTCAAATCTAATAAAGGAGGCATTTGCATTCAACGCATAAGAAAGGAACCCGCAAACGTATTCAGTTCCCTTTCAATTAAACTCGTCAACGATAATATATCTCGACAGAAATAATATTAGATTAAACGTGTGGCTGTAATGTTGATTCGTTACTGAATCAATAAAAATTGCATTCGTTGAGTAAGTTTAATTAAGGAATACATGCAATAAATAAACACAAATATCCAACAAAACGTTAACTGTGTTATCATTACTATTGTTACGATTTAATAGCAATGTCAAAGTGTGTGGAAAAATGTATCGCATCGTTTAAATGTATTTATATGTTGTTTATACCGATCAGGTCACAGCAATAACATTGGCAAGTTAACTGAAAAACGTCAATTGCAGCATGGAATCCACACGAGTATGAATCTTTGTTAAATAAATATATCGGACAATAGAAAAAAATAAAATATATATANCTTTGTATTGTGTCAAACAAGTTTCAAAACAAACATATCTAAAAAAGGATGATCTCTTTAATGAATACGTGATAAACTCATCTCATGCAAGCTTGTCGTACACCATCGCCTATCGATTTGTTGAACATACTACATTACCTAGCAAAAAATTGATGTTTGGTGTAACACACACTATCGAATAAATCTAGTCCATACCCTCAAATGGGATTCCATATACATATGTGTGTGTGTATTCTATAACCGTTAAGTTAGTTATGTGTATTTTTTCTGTCTGCATTTAACAATATCGCACAATCAAACTCTGTGTAACATGCTACCGACTGTAAACACACATATGTTAGTTTCTAACACTTGTATTATTATCAATTATTCATATTCTACGTAATCAAAATACGCTTTATTCCATTCATGTGTTTGTTACATAACTGGGAGAAGTGGTCTAATGGTAGGACGCTGGATTATGGATCGAGAGGTCCCTGGTTCGAATCCCGCCCTGGCCACTGGAATTTTCTTTAGCAAGAAATTTATCCCACATCTGCTCCTCTCCACCCAGGTGTATAAATGGGTGCCTGTGAGGGAAATCAGCCGTGCCGTGGCTGCATACTGCGCCAAGTTAACGGACGATTTATTTCCCAGTGAACAGGGACAAAGTGTAAAGCGCCTTTGAACGCACATCTTGAGCGAAAAGGGCGCTAAATAAAATGTGGTATACAAAAAAAAAATAAAAAAAAATGCCATACTATCTATCTGTGTTATATAAGTGACAATCATACACACGAAACACAGATTATGATAAATCATATTCACTAACTAATATCACAAAAGAGTCTATATTTAAAGTTAATTGTAAACTAATGCGTCAGTGATACATGTAAATGCATATTAGACGTTTTGATAAAATTAAAGCCGTACCTATATTTTGAAAGAAGACTTGTTGGGTTTAATATCGCCTTTGTATATTATATATATTTGCATCCTCTTCAACTAATTATAAACGTCCTTGCATTGTATGTGTTCATGGTTTCTCATAACTACACGCATCAACAAAATATCAAAAATACTATATAACAGTTTATTGACGTAATTTGTTGACACAAACCAGACCTAGACAGTGGAGTAGTTGGCTATTAGCTTGCATCGTGCTAGTTTGATCGCTTCGTATGGTTATCGTTAGCTTGAGCTTAACGTGACTGTTGTTTTGCTTTTTTTCTCTTTCTATTGTATAATTGAGCTGTGATTTTTAATGGGCAACGCATAATGGGCGAGGTTAAATGCGTCGTTACACATATTACAAAAAAAAGTTTTTTTTTTTTTTTAATTTATTGAAACCAGATTCAGTTATATGTGTGTTTTGTTTTGATATTCAACTAATATATATGATTATCGTGGATGAAATTATAGATGTTTACACCGTGTTAATTTATTGTTTATTATCGCCATTATAATGTGCTGATACGACACATATTCCCCTTCATTTGGCCTAAAAATAATTAATGTAAAACGGACCCTTAACAAAAATATTTGCATGCTATACACTGAGCAAGATTCATAATTTTTGCAAAAGTCCATGACGTCAATTACCAACACATCAGCACAATGAGATATTCATTTTGTTTTTTTCAACGAGCCTAGCATATTTTAAAGTAGCATATATTTGATATTAAGATACGATTGCACATTAGATAACTATTTCAATATAATGGATGAAACAACGTTACTTGGCATAAGTAACATATATGTTGATACACGATCGCCATTATTCTTACACAATCTAGCACATTGTCACCAATAAGTGCTTACCACAATTAAACCAGATCCACACCTCGAGAATAGTAATGTTGACGAAAAGTATAAATAACAACTTTAGCAATGACTCAATAATAACTACATCCTTATAGACATAGTACCATAATCCCACGTTGATAACTGTACTTATCATCATACATTAACAAATAATTAATTAAAATTCCTGTGTGATAAAATATAGTATCGTTTATAACGTATACAATGTAAGAGTTAACACGTATTTCTATATTGGTTTACCATCGCTTACAATTACTTTGGGATAGACTATCATAGTATTATTATTATTAATTGAAAACAGAACAGTGCAAGTTTGTACACGTATTTTTATATTCAGTCATATTTATGCGTTTATCGTCAAGAATATATGGGTGTTTGTGTGATTTGCAATTTTAATTGATTAACTGAACTGACGTTTCGTTGTTCGAATTTGGGTTTTGTTCGTTCTTTTATTGTATGGACATGAAAGATTCTTGCCAGTTCCTATCGTAAGTAACTACCCAACGTGTTTCCAGTAATTTACACCTCTAAATGAACACTTATTTAAGTATCTAGTGAGCATTGCTGTGTTAGGAAAACGGTCAATCCTCCGAGTGTTGCTATAACCGCTCATTAGCAATGACACCGTTAACTTTTACGTTTGTTTTCACTAATTGTGTATTTATAGTTGTTCGATAAGTATGCCAGAGTTTAACGATCTAAATTATGTACATTTTTTTTTGTATTTCATTTCCCTTTTATTTATCAATAGTGTGCGAAGTTGCAATGAAATCTCTATTAAACTTTAATATAATACAACAGTTAATTTGCCATGACATTTCGCATATATTATATTTATAACACATTTTCATCAAATGCCCTACTAATTTGTTTTCAATACTTAAGTTATCGACTTATCTCCAACTGTGAAGAGAAGCAAAATGGTTATTCGCACATTAAATGTCTTCCCTCAGTCTTCTTCAGCGGGTTTCATAATCACCCTCGTGAGTCTCTCATGCTGGATCTGTTCAAACATGATTTGCCAGCTAATAATTCAATTGACACAAGTGTCAATACAACTGTATTAAAGTATTCGCTCGAGGCGATGTATGTCACTCATCGAGCAATAGTATCCATAAAAATTATCATAGAAACTATCCTCCACGGGCTCGCTGAACGTGAGATAGAATTCCAGGCGCATCACATAACTTGTGCGGGGACTGGGCGTGAAATTTTTTCAACTTTCATTAGCCCCTACATCTTAATAAAGTTGAACAGATATAAATGTTCTAAAAAATGTCCATATAAAAAATAACTTATCTGTATATGGATGACACGTAAATTAACGTGTCATTATTTACTATTTACAGCAGAACGTTACATAAAATCTACATCATATACATTGGGTAAACTGGCCAAACAATTATTTTTTTCATAAATATAAGGAAGAAGCGATTATTCACGCGGATAATGTAATGGATGATACAGGTAAACTTATAATGGTAAATATGACGAAGGGAACATCGCCTGCATTATAACTGTTTTTTTCAAGCGTCGATTGATTACATTGGTTAAATTTCCCTGCAGAATTGGACACTATAACCAATGAGATGTCGCGTTTATTATTTATGATTACGAAATACGGTCAGGCTATTTCCCCACGTTAAATCAAAAACCTTATATTTGAGAGAACAATGTCGGTATTTTTTTTTTAATTTAAATGTTCAAAGTTTGTATGACTAAGTCAAGTTCGATTATTGGTATAATTTTCCTCGGAACATCCGATATATGTATGAACACAAATCACGTATTTTAAAAAGTAAGTCCATTTTGTTGAAAAGTAATATTTAATCTCCAACACATGTTTTAGTGTTGCTTGTATTATAAACCTGAATTGTACATGTTTTACAATATATTTGCCAAACAAGTGATTTCGATTTTTAAAAGAAAAATACAACAACTTGCCTACTAGTATATTGTTTTATAAAGCTGTACGTTGTTTAACTGCTTATTGAAGAATATCAAAACCACCAAATGTAATGCGATTTTATTCTCACAAGTTTGTTTATGGCTGCTTCGAACGTGTATTGACGGCAATAAATTGACTTCCTTCAAGTAACTATGTTATCAAAATACAACATAATACTTGAGAATGTCCGTATCGAGTGTACATGATGAACTCGCCGATTAATTATTTTCCGTTTCTGAATAATAAATTCACATAAAAACATCCCATGACGACTATATATATCATTTATCGCAGGATCTTAACACAAAAACACTGTGACGTTGATTACAAGTACGGAGTACACTAAGGTCAACAATAATAGTCCATGTTACGACAGTCGGTGCACATTTATTGTTGTGTAGAATTTGACAACACTAAACGTATACCGGCCTTTGAGCAGACCAGTAAGACACATATACCAACAAGTATACAAATATAGAAATCGCGCTTCATATAGTTTTGTATCGAATTGATTTACAATATGATATGCAAAAGGGTCCATGTATTATTTAATACGCAGGGTCAAGGTCAACAAAACGGTCATCTACGAAACACACTCTGTATGTACCGTTTTGCTTTTGCGCTAAAGGAGATTGACGCATCTACGGACTGAGTAGTTAATTACTAGGGAAACTCTCTGATCATTAAGTTTAATTGACAATCGGATTAGTATGCACTGAAAAACGCTCAATTTCGTTTCCAGGGTAATTGGTGCATGCGTGTTCACCTTATGAACATTTTGTCTATGAGAACTGCCATCACGTTGTATTCATGCGCATGATATGGACTCTGTCATTTTGTAATTATATGTGATGCGTTTTTAATATTAAATACGATACTTTAAAATATATTATAGGGACACATCAAGATATAAATGCTACAATTAAAACTATATGGTGTGTATTTGATTCAGGGCCGATTTTGAAACTATGTATTTGTTTCCCGAAATAAAATATACAAATGTCAGAAGCACATATGACAATAAAAACCAGTAATAAGTCTCGTGTTAAGTTCCGCCTGACGTGCAATTGGTTCGCTTATTTGTACGCGAAAACACCTTCCAGATTACGTGGACAATGTATGATAAGATTAACGGTTTGGTATTTACCTTTTGTTCCATAATTTGCAAGCACTCTAACTGTGCACATGTTTTAATTGTATCCATACAAAACAAGAACTATGTTTGAGGCTGTTAATTAGTTTTACTTATAAAATTCGAAATCGTAAATTACGTAGCAAACAGTTTGTTATATGTCTCTCATATGACAACATATTCATGTTTATAACCAACTATATCCATAGAGGCTGTATGTTTGTCAGTGCAAATGTATAAATAACGTGTATTAATGGAATGTTAGACTCAAATTTCGAAATGCGAATAGGAAAACAATGTTGCATCAATGATACATATTCTTTGTAATGTTTCGTAACGATGTAAAGTTGAAAATGTTTGTAGCAGATGACGATCAAAACATTCATCCCAAATTTGTTTTTATTGACAAACATTACATGTACCGTTTAAGGCGAACTAGTTATATATGTTAGTTTTAGTGGATATGTTTACATATATTACACAAATTATAATAAACATTTAAATGGTTCACCAAAAAATTATTTTCTGTGCATGTGTCGTCCCTTATGTGTTGCATTGACGACAATAAATAATGATAAATCGTTACGTGTGCATTTGCAAATAAAATCCACATTTTATCGTTCAATTGCAGAACGAATATATATTGGTATATATTTTGATATTTATTGTTATTACATAGTTACTAATGTACCTCCGACATTTGAACATACTTACATTTCTTCATGTTCGAAATTTATTTATTTCAAGTACAACACTAGATTCCGTACAAACTTATGTTACATTAACGTAATGATTTTACTTTAAAGTAAGCTCTAAATAATAGATGCGCATGTATAGCATTTCCGCATATATATGTACTCCCGCCGACATTGAGTCCTTTGGAATAAAACGATATATTACGATGTATGGACACTCCCAAGATGTGTGCAAAGGGCTTTAGTTTGCAATGTTTGGTTTTTTACCATGGCATAATAGATAACTCTCTAGGTAGAGTTACATACAATTGCTTGGGGCATTGGGAAGGTTTCATGTGTTCGTCCTTTTAAATCATTAAGAACAAATATATAGTTTTGGTCCAATTCATTATCCGTTGGACAATTGCCATGACTGTCATATAAATGTAGTACAGAAACGTTATAAAAACTTACTATGGAATGCTGAACAAAAATGTTATACTCATAGTTTCTCATTTAAACCACTCATATATAAATAATCAACGCTTGTTCGTCTTTATACGCGTTTGTTAAACCTTGCAAACAACAATTCAAACATCGGAATATATTTCTAAAATATCAAAAAAGGTACTGACTTAAACACATTGCAAAAAATTGTTGAATACATTTCATATATATGTTCAAGTAAATATTTGCATTATATGAACGAATAACACTTAAAACATTATTTACTAGAGGCATGAGTAAAACGGGGTAGAGTTGATCAAAATTATATCTGTGTTGAGTATTGAAGACATAGTGTCGAACTGTTCGTAAACTAGACCCATATAAAGTATAAATAAACAGATTAAGCAACACGTGTTAAGTTGAAGTAAATTCAAATAATAAAAACACATGCATAAATATAAAGTTCCATGCATACTTATATTGTACGAACTGTTCTAGCATATGCAATTTTTTATAAATTGCGAAGCCCGAACAAAACATGACCGTTTGCCAACCCCAGGATTCTTATGTGCTGACTCATATTAGACCTGGAAATAAGCATCACACTACTTCAGTTTACATTCCAATGGTAATGCAAAACGTATTTGCTTCTAAATATTTCAATAATAATCTTGCTTTCAAACAGCTAATATATGTTATTATACATAATTATTTAAAACGAAATTATATGTGGAGCAATAGTAAAATTAATAAGTAACCCCAATAAATCATTAAGCAGTTATGTTCAATATAATTATTGTAATAATGCAACACAAGAAACATTATCATGCGAACATGTATTGTCGCAATCCGCTTAAAAGCGTGAATCAAATATAATCGTTAACCCTAGTAAAGTATCATGTTAATAAAGTATGTTGATTCTTGAACACTTCGGACTATATTAAAAGATTCAGGTCTATAATGCCTAAAACTGTAAAGGAATCATCAGAAATATGATAAATAAACAAAAAATTTAGCCGCGGTGTTACACTTGCGTTTTCGAACATGTTGCGACTGCGTCAAGTAACGGAGCTTGTAACGTGGTGTTCGGCTTTATTATTCACACGCTAACACTGGGGGTAAACATAGAGCGCCGCCGAAGATTATATAGAACATTCATCATAATATTTGTTAAAGCATGTTGGAGCTTATTCTGTCCATATCATACAAAAATCGGAATCTTCCACTTTGGAGCTATTGTAGGTCACTACTTGCATACATTATGTACATGTGCTTCAACGATATGACGCGAACGGTTGCGATTCATTCGAAAGTATTTCGAGGTTGTATGTCCATTTTTTTTTAAACATTTCTTTGGTCGCTCATATTTTCTCGTTCAAATACAAATTTAGACAATCTACTCCCTTGTGAGACTAGTGGGATAAATATTGGACATATTGCCCCAATAATTTTCAATATTTCGTAACTCAGCATTACATTGATAATTGTAACGCATGTGCTTCAGACGTTGACAGTGCATGTCAGGGAAACATATGTTATGTTAAGGGATTTTATTAGGCAATATATGTTTCCACTCATCACAACTTAATCAGGTTTATGCAAAATATAATTAACACACATTTCATCCGTATATAAGTCCGTATTTTATTGATGAACGCTCACATGTATTATTTAACTGATAATTGCTGCGTTGGTTCCTTGGTATTCTCCATACATATATAACGTTGACTTTTATTGTTAACTTTGATATGCAAATGGGTGGTAACAACGGTCTGCACAGTTCAGCACACTTATCATATACAACGGTATTAATACAGTGAACAAGCTGTAATACACCAGCGGAGGCAATAACTTAGTGGACAAAAAATGTGAATGTTTTTTAAGGACGTTTTCTTTATGAATAAATTTAATTTACGTCACTTATTCCTCTGTATTAGGTATAATTGAGTAAACATATAAATTGCGATATATGATTGCTCAAAAGATTAGATACATACTACCGCATCAATTTGCATAATCCAATCTGTGTTTGGTAATGTTAGATTTTTGTACTTATCCAAACATCCTTTTTACAACATTTTCGTTTGAAAATTGAAAAATCATTACAAAATTCGCTGTTATTAAACTTTATTTGGAGTTCTCATGTCAATAATTTGAACCTGTTTAATACACATTCATTACACAACCAATAGTTTTGAATTTACATGTATATTAGCTTAAGATTTCCTTCTGCTTTTATAATGTTTACATTTATTTAGGATCCATACTAAAATAACTATAACATTAATATTCATTAAGAGAAAAGGTTCAAATCGAATGATGATTGATGTTTCAAAAATTGTAACATATACATATAATGTGATCAGTAATACATTGTTAACACTATGTTTTACTTCTTTGAGTATGTTTACTTTATTATACAAAAATATATAAAATTGACTTATAGTCAGTGTCCAGATGTACAGTAATATAAAGGTGGAATGCATACAGAGCTTACTGTTACCATACGAAAGGGATTTCTTATCATGTAGCGGCATGAACATTTTATATAATCCGTTTTATGCAATTTGTGTAGCAGATCAATGCATTACACATAAACACAATCTTTTCTGTACATTCGGCTTATACAAGTTCGTCACATATGTCACTAACATAATGAATTAATAGCATTCCAATTATATACGGCTCATTTAGATAGCTTCTTGGCGCAGATGTGACAGCATACGTTATTGTGTAATTGTACAACATTTCCACGATATCCATCATCAATTATTTCCTTATAAAGCTGCATTGAACAGATATTAGTTTAAAGATGTAGGAATGATGAATTATCAGTTCATTTTAAACCAACAGTTATGTTATTTTAATTAAAAACAAACTCTTAAACGGTACTTACTTAAGGTTATCGTCTAGTAGAATGGATGGCATTATATAAACCCTAAATACATTTGAAACGACTGAAATCACAAACCGAATCACACAAACTAGTGTGCGATTTGTGTGGGAGTTCGAAGTCCACTGGCACAGTACATGTACATCGAACGTTAAGTTTTGGCATTTTTTACAGTTTTTCGTCTCGATTCCATATTTATCTTAGAGTTGCTATGTATATATGGGGAAAAGTGGGACCTGAATTGTCTATAATTTAGGAACACTCTTGATATGCCCCTGGTAACTGGAAAATACAAACATATATTGTATATATATATATGGTTGTGTTTCCAACTGAAACATAAAATGTCCATTTGACATCCTGGAACGCATTGTGGGTATCAGAAACAATTATTAATTGTCATGTTTTCTCTAGTGTGAGGCAGTATTGTAAGCATGGTTGAAAATGGCTTTAGACATTGTTACTTTCCCAAGGACGTAATTTGCATTCGATTTAGAAATGAAGACATTGGAAGAGTAATTAATGGCTGATTGTGTTTTGCTCTCCTCTTGATTGGCGCGTTGTTTAAAACCAATAAACGGTTGAGTTCAAGTACTTTACATTGTATTGTCTGGACATCAAACGTGCATTCGTGTTAAGTTAAGAAATATTTTTCGATTCGACAATGTCTATCGGTCAACGAATAACGATTTATTTGGAAACATGACTGCTAATGAATTAAACCAGGGTGTTAAATCTAGATGGTTCATGGATACTCATAAGGGCTATACAGATATGTTTTACCTTCTTGTGAAGGAATCATCATTTTATAAGAACAGTTTATTTAAAACAATTATGAGTTACATATGTATCGAATCAGTGAAATGAACTATGTGATACAAATAGTATTTCTTTAAATAACAATAACGAGGTAAACAGGCACGGGCAGATGCAAAATCGACATTAATAAACAACACAGATTTTGGTGTATTATTTCAAGATTAAAATTCAGCGAAGTTTATCACGTCACTTGTGAAGCGTAGAAGATATATCCATTCCGATTTTTCCCCATAACGTATAATTGATATATCGTGCTTTTTGCAACACAATGGCCAGAAACCAAACCGTCATGACGTATAGTAGACGTTATCTTGCGTACATATAATTGTTAAATAATGACAACAAAAAGGTACAAAAATGTCGGATTCTCTAAATAATTGTCAAATAAATTCGTAAATAATATTTTAAGACATACACATTAAACGACAATCTAAAAAAAATAGTCAAGACGAAAACTTATCAAATTTATAACTCTTATAATGTACTTATACTGGTCCTCATAATATACAATATTTTATAGTACATGCATATGAAAACGAGAACACATTAAATGAATTATATAACACATATTTCAAATATTTTGCATACATTCAAACGTGCTCACATGCCTTCGTAATTTATCATAATTAAAAAAAAACTACACGTTATCAGATTCATATGATGAGCGAAAACAAATAACCGAAGATTCGCAGATTTTTATAAATCTACCTATATTTTTAATGACGAATAATGAACGAAAGAAAATATTATCGCATCAAGTTTTATATGTTATGGTACCTTAGCAATTAAATCGTGAGCAAATACGATTTTATATATAATGATATCGGAGACGATATTTCTGAAGACAGCAACGTGTTGGCCAACCATAATATACATGTATTACAAGAAAGACATAACTGAAAATTCTCATTTTTTCACCAGTATTGAGAAGTCTATACTGAGAACACATGCGACCTGTCTTTTTAAATGCTGTTTGCACACTTACACACTTACGTTTGGAAGAGGTTTACATGCCTAGCAACAAGATCTTTTTGAAGGAACATATTGATAACAACACTCGTTTGGGTGAACACGAACATCATCCAGTAAATAACATATGTCGTGAGATTGTTAATAAGGCAAGGACCTTATAATAATTTGGCCATACTTTAATTATTAATATTACAAAACTTAGAAACATACTATTACATTTTTTTGAACTTATGCTATCAAGAACTTTTTGCGAAAACAAACTTTTGAATCACAACAAATACTACACTTTGTATCACCGCAGCATTAAACATGTTATGCTTAGCATTGCGTTGTTTGTAATCTTTCTTTTATAATGTGTTGTTTAGGCTTTAGGTCACCTGTCCATAATCCGTACTAGCGAATTTCGCATTAAAATGCTTTTGGAAGTGCATTATTATTGTATTTATTCCCAAACTTGTATTTTATATAACTAATATTGTAACAACCTCCCAATCTATGTCTTGAACACATTTACGCTTTTTAAAGTGCATAACCACACATTATACTCAATGCATTCTATATTGGCATCAAGTCAAATGAAAGAAACTCGCGTTTCTTCAACGGAATTTAGTTCTTTTGTAATAACTACGTTAAAAACTTGTCCACTGTTACATACAGCATTTAATTCTCATCTCCAATTTCTCAGCAAAAAAAGAACTGACCTGATCATCACTTGCATTCTCAATGTCTGAGGCATACAACCAATTCTCTTTAAACCGGTCTACTTGAATTTGATATAACTGTAGTTACTTGATATTTAAAAAATTCTTGCTTATCTAGTCATCATTTCCTGACATTTAGCACCAGCCAATCCGTACAGACCGCTCTCTTTCAACTCACATTGTGGTGCTGCTATAGACGTGAACAAAAAGGTTATGCTGTAAAAAACAGACAATACATTTAACTAAATCAGATTGTGCATCGATTTAGGTTCTTCCTTTCAGAACATAAATAACGTTCATTTTGGCATTTTTTGTGGGCCGTTTTATCTTATATACAAGCCATTGATGACTCGTTGGGGTCGGCCAAATAACATGTTAACATGAAGTAATGCTACTAAATGATTTTTTTTATCAAATGCTCTGCCTGTACAATTTAGACAATATATCTTTATAATTAAACGCCATGTATTCAAGAGCCATGAATTCGAAAGAAAAAACCTATTTAGAAAAATAATTCAGCATGTGTAAGCATCCGGAGGACTATAGTATTTGTCTGGCTAACCCCTTTAAAAACAAACTGTTCGTTACCATTGCAATATTTGTGGAATACAAAACTATACGAACATTTTATCTCAAATTAAACGTTTAATCAACACCACTGAAAATGTGTTTTGGTGAATAATACTTACATAGAATTGTATTTGTTGTTCGTGTTAACTTATTTCTAAAACACACATCAGCACGCAGGTACGCACGCACGCACACACGCAAACATAATATAGTGTAATGGCTTGTTATTCGACTGATAGGCATTTATCCGACATTCCAAACTCATTTTACGAAGACTTGAATAATATCCTTGAGGTCAGAGTGGTATGATATTGATATGGGTAATTACTTTAAAAAGTGTAATGCATAGCAAAAATGTTTATCAAGCATTAATTCGGGTTAAGTATTATAATTGTTCTCTAATAAAGGCTCTATACTCGTATAAGATCCATTGCTTTGTATGGTGTAAATAAACTGTATTCCATTGACGTAGCTGATGATGGTAGTTTATGTATGTATTCATGTTTGTAAATTCGGTACACGAAACTGCCGTTCAATTGCAATCAGGCATTATACAGTTTCTAACTAGATTGTTGAATAATATGTAAGCTCTAATTGCCCCAGGATCAATACAATTAATTGTAAAATAAATACATTCCAGCTCGATAGACTCATAGTAAATACATGTCTGAACTAAATAACAATTGGTGTATAACTTGCTTAAATTGCACATGAGTTGTTTGTATTATTTATTCATACTTTACAATTTTGAATAGGTTGTTTTTTTAACTTCGAATCCTCTTGACAATTTGTGTTTTGAATGGTTGCATATAGAAACAGGATAAGCTGTAGGTATGAATCGACGCAATGATTGTTTGCTTATATTATAAACTACAGGTGGTATAGATATGAATGGTTATTTAACTAAATGACACATTTACAATGCTTATGATCCTTATGACAAAATATCGTTGAGTTCCTAAATGAATTCATCAATTTCTGGGCATGGAATGTTCATAATTCATTTAAAATGTTTAAATAAATACACAACACAAAACAACTGTCTTCTAAGTATCATAGTTTAAGCATCGTACCCACTGTTATGCTCTGCCTATGGTCATTATACAAGTTATAATTGCCGCATTCAAATGTACACCCACTGGTTAACTTTAAACAATGTTTGAATACATAATATTTTGAAAATCAATTTTATGTTTGTTTGTGTTCACCTATGCGACTAATCACAAACAAGCGAATATTATCACATTAATTTATTTATATCTAGTTTATTTTCAAATCGTTTTAGAATACGTATTTGGTATAACATAGGAGCAAATCATCAGACAGTTATTCTTATATTTTAGTTTAATTAAGTTTTTACCATGATGATTATTTCCAATGTATCTGTTTATTCTAACCTGCTTTATAATCGCCTTTAGATTTTGTTTCAGTTTCTATCGCTTTAAAAGTATACACACTAGTTATGCAGCTTTCGAACAACTAGACACTGCATTCTTATGGGTTATTTCTGAGTGTGCTTATGTCAAACTATACGGTCTGATGTTTTCAAATCCAATAAGTGATACATACGGAACGTCATTATAGGATGTAAAAGTGCACGCTCATTCAGTTCCCGTCAACTTAATCTCTTCAACGATAAAATGTCTTGGTGGAAGTAAGACTAGATTTAATGTGTGTTTGTCGTGTTGATTATTAACCGAATCGTTAACATATTATTGTGTGGTGTTTGGTTGAACCATGATAGATCTTGATCAAGTACAGATGATGAACATACATTTAACATTAACATCAACACCTTATTTAGTCGAATCTAACAAAAATGTTAAAAGTGAAAATTAATACGAATATAAGTTTGGATTATTTATTGCGTTCGCTAGATATTTTGTTTACGCGTTCGCTAGATATCTTATTTACTGTAGTAAACACAAATGATAGTTTGCCAGTGGAATTATATTTTAAGTTCATGCATGATTATATTTTAAGCATATTCCATTTTTATTTAACACACGGTCTAGAATCGATTGATTTGAATATTTAAGTGAAACATTCTAGAAAAAAAATACATCAAAGAATGTGTGTACAAACGTTATCTTATTTTGTGCTGACGGCGTCATGCAGCCAATAGTATGCGAGGTGTCAATCAAACACTATGTAATCAAATAAACAAAGGAATAATTAAATTCCAAAAACAGTGTCAGTCCACTCTTATTATTTTTGTAAACGTCTGTCAGACATACATGTGCGTAATAGATGAATTACACAGCCAAAAAGGTTTTGCTTAATTGAACATTTTAAACTAGCATCTCTTTACAGAATGGGACAATACGTCGTTATATATATATATGCAAATGATACGACATGTGCACATTTAATAATTAGTATGAATTCTAAGTGAACGCCAAATTTACCTTTGTTCCATCATGTATAACTCCAAACTAACAAATATAATAACAAGTTAATTGAATTATTCATGCTTCCTTGTGTTGAGCTGCCGTGCTTCACATAACGTATATAGAGTATACTATGTTAGTATGATTGTGTACTTTAGCGCATACACAATAAAATGTTTTGGTTTCGGTGAATGATCGAGGTCATATACAACAAAGTTACATTTACATTTGCAATTTCTTACCGGTCCTTACATCCGAAATTTTACCTGTCTAGCAGTGACAGTTACTTACCTTTACATCTTAAATTGCCTGACTTGAGAATGTCAACACAAGCATAATTTACAATCATCACCTACACCAACAAATAATCAACAGCACACATTATGACACTTTTTCCCGCAATATTTAGCAAAAAAAGTTTGATAGATTGTTGACGCTAAAATACCGTCAGAAAAGCGTCGCCAATGTAATTTGATTTATGTAACCGCAATCAAAAGAACTTCGATTTCACAAGAGGTCATACAAAAACACATTCACATTTGCAACTCAAGCAAACGAATAAGACCAATAAACAAAAGCAACAACATTTATAGTTATAGCACAGATAATGTGAAATTAAAAAATACCACAGTAAAATCTGAATTGAGCCTTCAATCGCGATACTATAATACATATTCTAATGTATGTGATCAAAGATTACTGCCAATTATTAATGTTTTGTTCTACACTATGTTTTGTAGATGAATTGATGGTAGTTTTGTTGTAACATACCAAAAGCAACAACATTTATAGTTATGGCAGAAATCATGTAAAATTGATACCACAGTAAAACCTGAATTGAGCCTTTAATCGCGATACTATATTAAATATGTTCGATGTATGTGATCAAAGATTACTGCCAATTATAAATGTTTTGTTCTACACTATGTTTTGTAGGTGCTTTGATGGTATTTTTTATTGCTATATACCTAAAGGACGATAAAAGCTGACGCCAAAATTGTTTACATTGACATTGTTTTTAATCAGGGAAAATATTTATATTGTGTTATGTAATATTTAATTGTGCGTATGTTAAATACATTTAAGAATATAATAGTACAAAATAAATTATTCTCGTTTACACACCAACACCTAATTGAAACAAAACAACTCTATAATTTAAGTCCATCTCTATCACTTTTAGTAATGAAAGACGGAGCGCTTAAAAAAGGTGTTACCCAGTTCTTTAAATTGAGTAA
This sequence comes from Dreissena rostriformis, assembly GCA_007657795.1. NCBI lineage: Eukaryota > Metazoa > Mollusca > Bivalvia > Myida > Dreissenidae > Dreissena > Dreissena rostriformis. The sequence continues at coordinate 263,135 of VMBQ01000159.1, forward strand.
CGTCTCTTGTGCAGATAGCTGTTACAGCACCATCCCCAAAGGATACGAACATTGTAGGAGCGCTATTAACTAACTATTTTGAATATTGACCGTTAACCACAAAAGGCCTGGAGGTGCTAAACAGTGCCTTTGTTGTTTTATGTAGACGATGACAATATAGAATAATATGTATAATTGCCAATCCTTTATATCATATTATGTGCATCAGTGATGGGAGATTCTGCCAGGCGGAGGATGTCGGTATGCGGAAGAACACGGTTACTTTTGATTTATTCATAAGATGCAGTCTGACTGAACGAGCATTGTGAAGGGTTTCAATATGTCAAGTGATGTGGGTAATAATACTTTATTTAATAAACACTTTATTTCAGTCAAACCTTTTGGATGTACCTTGATTTATTTTTTATCAAAGCATATACTGTACAGTCAATTCAATGTTCTCGATTCCATGTTACAGGGATCATCCAAATGTCACAGTTATACGATCAACAGTCGCATCTTGTTCTGTATGTATTGAATAGACCAAACACAACATGAGCCGGAATTGTGATCTGGTCAGGAAAGCTTTATCTCGCTATGGTAAAATTTTTCCTAATATCGGTGGAAAAGGTACTGATCTGCTAACAAATACAATTGCATGGATGATTCCAGTCTTGCATTTTTGCCAACCTTGCAGTCGTCGACTTTTATTATAACACCCAATGGGATTGTATTTACAAAACATTGACTTAGCCATAGGAAGCAACAAGATTTTCATTACTCTGATACCCATGGTTCAGTTAAGCATCCAGTAAACCTTTAATTAGCTGGTGGTGTGGCCCTTTTCAGAGATATTAATTGGGTCAAATGCAATCAAGTAAATATGTTGTTGTGGTAGCAGTTGTAGCGTTTTGTACTTGTCGCCATTAACTTCAGCATGTAATCGAAATACAGGCAATGTGAAAGATGTAAGTCAAAATATCTTGTTTGGGGTAGCTCACTATAGTCCCCGATACTCTTTTCTTTCCTGATTGTGTTAAGTATGTGTGCACATGTTTTATCTTCCTCTTGCCATACTATTTTGTATAGTTCTTAGCGCCACAAGTTGTCTGCCCACAATTAAGGGGAAGAGGTGCATCATTTGTCAATTGAAAAACAAATTTATGTTACAGATTTGCTTTGTGTCTATGATACTTTAAGTGAATAACAGATGTTACATATATTAAGCACATACTGAATCAGGATTTAATATTATTTAAAAAAAGTTATTCGGTGAAAAGTTCCATACGGTATTTTCTCCATCCAAATGTTTTGTAGTGAGAGTTATACTGAAAATGCAATTTCCTCCAAATGTGTTTCCATAGGTATGCTTTCTGGACGCCTATTTTCATCAAAATGGATTTTAACTACATTGTCGATTCTGGGTAGACAAGTTGTGCACATGAATCATAGTGTATACAATGAAGTTTTGACTGAGGGTAATAATTAAAGGCATCAAAAGTCTCTTCGTGTTTTCAGCAATATCATTGTTGATATGCAACATTTGTGAACATTGTTGGGCTATATCAAAAGTGTGGTCAACATCATTATTGAAATCCGAGACGCGATATTCAACCGGTTTAAACGCGACATGCTTTGTATTGATCGTTGTAATACGGTGACCCAGGCTTTGCTCATTTTAATGTTTTAATGTCGTGTTGTATTAATTGTGTTGTATTATATAGGAAATGTGTCACTTGCTTCCAATAAAAGTCGAGCGGTTGAACGTAATTAGGAATTGCGCTCCTGATAATGTTTATAAAATTTCATTATACCTGAATATTCTGTCCACAGCATGACATCCCCTATGTGGCAAGCGTGTTTTAATTGTTTGTTGTCATAAACTTATGTATTTTTTATAATCTGTTTTTTAGAAATTGAATGGCATTCAACACATTTGCGAGTAGCAGTAGCATCTGATGACATTTTCTCATACCCTTTATTTTTCACTTACACCTTACATGTACAAGTCTTGCCTGCCTGAGATTGTCTGGTTAATGTTACTATTCTCTTTAATGATAAATCGGGATATTCAACAGAAAGCCTTGGAATAAAGATTGTTTTTGCCCTAGGCAATAGTAGAGGTTTCTTGAATGGATAGCGCGGACAAAACAAGCACACTTCTCGTTATATAAGGACCTTAAATTTACTATCAGTGGTAAAGTTCATTGGTTTGTAAGTGGATGCGGAGGCAGTTTTTTTTGACAAAGACATGTTTTGTTAATGCTGCATATCCATCCCATGTCTATGGACGAGTTTTCTTCCTGATCGATAAGTCCATTAATGTTTCTGTAAAAAGTTCTTTAAGGTAATATTGTATCTGTTGCACTTGGCTTTGATAAGTCTGGTACAGCATGAGCAAATGCATTTGGCATAGTCTTAACAATACTTAATGTAAAGAGGTATCTATTCGTTTTGGGTTTCTCTTGGGAATCTCTGATTTTGTTTTCATTTTGTATCTTAAGATGTTACCAGGATAATATTTACTTGTGTGTAATGTAAGTATAATGGTACGGTGTTTTAAAAATGCATATATTTTATAATATTATATTGTTTGTTTTCTTAAGCACATAATACCTTTATTCGGATAACCATAATGACTTTGTCCTTAGAATGTTTATAAATGTCAGTTCAGTGCTGTGTCCATTTGTATCTCGGTATTGTTTGTATTGTAGTAGTTTAAGACGATAGTACTTCCGCACTATTAAATGTCCATATTTTTTTGCCATTATTTCGTTATCCTTTTACATTCACTCAATGTTTATTCAACGCTTAAGACGGCCTTTTTTCTTCGTGATCCTTTCTTCGTTCTTTTCCCCGTTCATTCCATTGCTGGATGACCGCCTTCTTTTTGTACTCTGTGTCTGTTTTTTTTTTTTTTTTTTTTTTTTTTTTTTTTTTTTTTTTGTNGAGATTGGATGTTTGTCTGTTGTACGCTATTTTTTAAAGGTTGGCACTGCTTTTATGCTCATGATTGTCTGAAACACGCCTTTTAGAAACGTGTTGTGAGTTTGATGATTTATCTTTATAATAGACTGCTGCGGTGCTTATTGTAAAATATAAGATAGTGTCTGCTGTACGTGAACTCTTAGTTGCTTTCTATTGTTGTTCCATATTCTTATCTGCTGATCCTTTAAGTATTTTTTAAAGCAAAGTATTTTGACAATTTACTATGTTAGCCTTTCTTCAACGTGTCAGATAAAGAAAAGTACATGCAGGTAATTAACTTATTTTTTTTTAAAGATAATCAATCAGAAGTGTACGGATAAAGGTTATGTTTTCATACACATCGAACCATAATTTATTATACACATGCATAATTAAAGTACATATCGAGTACGTAAAAAAGTGAACTCAACTATTGCGTTTATTATATATTGACATATTATTTATTTCATTAATCAAACTCGAGTATGTCGCAAATGCAGTGAAATACAGTGGTTATCGATTTGCTTCACGAAGAACAAAACCTAGCATTGATGTTTTTGTAGTAAGGAAACACCATTGATTAAATCAAGTACAGCCAAATTCGTCTTTAGAGCAGGCGAAATTCTTAGACATGAACTTCAGACAGGATTAGTGGGAACACGTATCCAATTTCGTGAAACTAAGTCGAGCTCCCCACAAATACTTCATTGCACCAGTTTTATGTCAAAATAAACTAAAGTAATCGAGAGGGATTGGAGTCAATAATAATTCAGTACAACTGTATTATAAGTGATGATAAATATTGAACATTATGATTGAATTGTGTTTTGAGAACTTGTTGAATTCGAGGTGGTTGTGTTCCGTTGTATTTGTCGCATTTGGTGAATATGTGACATCACCACATTATCCGATATTTTTATTTCATTTAGTTTCTTCCATAGAGATTATTTTAAATCTCGCCATGCATTCTCAATTGACAATGTCTTTAATTAAGTTTTTGATTTGCGCATTTGTTTACTTGAAAGAAACAGTGTCTTTTCACAGCCTAACAACTGTTTGTTTTGTTCGATCTAGCGTATAATGGACATATCATGTTGTCATGTGTTGGATACATTGATCTGCACAAGGCCGCACATAACAACTACACAGTAACGTTCAATTGGCGATAAATAACAGCTATCGGTTCAAGAAAAGATATACGTTTACATCATTCCGTTTTGCTAAAGTTGTACTCAGTGTTGTCATATGTTTATAAATATTGCTAACATAAACATGACGAATATATGAAATATAACATATCGTAACGTAGTGATGTTACTATGGTAATAACCCTGTGGTCCATATTATTGATGATATGTGTAAATCGAGTTTATACGGAATAAAACACGTGACACTTGAAAGATATGTTTAATATTTGATTACATACCACTAAATCATTATAGTGTATCTGTCCGTGGTCGAATATATTACCTATTTCTATACAGTGTATTTTTTTTCTGGTATGAAGGTGACTCTATAAGTGCAGATATGTCTTTTGTGGTCATTTCCTATATCTTTTTTTCTGTCTGCACCATTGTTGATTTTATTTGAGACAAAAGTGGAATTTGCACTTATGAAGTGCGTATAATGTGGAACTGTAATGTTTTCGTCATTGCATTATCCAAACACTAATTTTATCGTTGTCTGCATTTTCTCGTAATGCATTTCTTAGAAGTAGCACGGCATTTTTTTAAATAGCAATTTGAAAAAGAGAACAAATTAATCTTTAGACTTGTATTAGCCTTGCTTAAAATAAAATACTTGAAAAGCAAGACAAATGCCTTGATAGTTGTCCTTTTTATAGTGGTACCATTTGAGAACACGGCTGTCGCAAACAGATGAAAGAAGGGACAACGAAGTAAATGCACTTTAAAACCCAAAGGACGCACTAGGGTTTGACGACGCACAGCGTGTAGTTAAATACCTAGTACATAATTTCTCTGAGCACGAGGGTATCCCGATGCTGGGGCGGCATCACGGGAACAATATAACATCAAGCCGATTTACTTACCTTAAATTGGTGTTGCAAATACCTCTGAAACACAATACAATTTAGCATTTGGTTTCTTAAACAAAAAATAATATCAGGCTGATACAAGAAGCCTTATGTGAAGTTATGTCTCATATATCTGCAAATCTTAACATTGAACCATAATTAAGAAATAAAAAAGCAAATTTTGTAAGTTTACCGTCAGATTCTATGACACTTAGCAGACCTCAATTGTAATACACATCACGCGGGCTTCCATATCTTAAGGGTTCATATTTCACGATCAAACCTTTTAAAAATATATTGAGTGCGAAAACTTTTTTGAAACTGTAGTAAGTGTCAGTTAATTTCATTAACCTACTATTGTATACATATTTTATAGTATATGGTATTACTTTTTACTTCTCTTGAAACAACTTTGAGATCAATGTCTTGAATTATTGCAATGCTGCTTTCAATAACAGAGGGTAGAACGAGATTCAGTGGATGTTTCGAATAAAAGCTTACCACAATACGTATTGCGACTGGCAATACAGCTTTAAAAAGACCTGACAAAATATATTGCTTTATTTATGTATGCTCATGTCAACCTCTCCAGTCTGTTGTTTTCAAATCCAATAAAGGAGGAATTCGCATTCAACGCTTAAGAAAGGAACCCGCAAACTAATTCAATTCCCTTTCAATTGAACTAGTCAACGGTAATGTATCTCAACATAGATAATATTGTATTGAACGTGGGGCTGTTATGTTGATTCATTTTTGAATCAATAAAAATAGCATTCGTTGAGTAAGTTAAACCATAGCATATTAAGGGATAAATGCAATAAATAAACACACAATGTGAGTCAACAGTTAATCTTCTACAAACTATCATAACACAATACTATTTTAAGCTTTCACAGTGGAGCAACATTCCTCACCCCATTACGTACATAAACCAAACTGCAGACACATTTTCAATCTACAATTAGAAGGTGTGATAATATTTGAATTATTTCCTTCGATTTTGATGAGTTTACATGTATTTACATAACTGTTTTATACATGTTCAATATGGTATCTGACACTATTATATATTAAGTGATCTGCAATTAATCCATTTTTATAAGAATAACTACTTATATCAAATGTCTTCTTGAAATACAATATTTACAGGATACTCGTTGTTATAATTTATTTACATCATCTTTACGGGACAGTTGTGACGACAAATGTTTCAAGGTGATGATATAATGTTTCTCGAAGGTCATGCAACCGTTTATTATTCAATAACGAATGGGTCTCTGGATTGAATCCGCTTATATGTTGGAATGGTATGTTCATATAAGGATACAATTCAGACGTTTTTAATATAATGAGGGGATAAAGTCAAAACCAAAACTTGATAAAGCTCAAACTGCGTGACTGAAACTTTTTGTCCGAAATTGGAGTTGTTTGCACTTTACCATTGGGCAATGTTATGGTTAGCATATGGAACCGTGTTCTCTTTTAGTGCAATGATATTTGAATTGGTTTACACTCAAATGGTTAATGAATAACTTTGGGCAAAGTTGGAGGTTCGGAGATGCTTAAAATCAATTCAAGCAACTCCTGTCATTTTTAATTGACGGTTCTAGGCGGTGATCTAAAATTTATCTTCAGTGTACATTTGTGTCTGTGCTATGTTTCGTGTTGTACAAAGTGCGTATTTCAGTTAAGTGAACATCTTTTGGCTAAAATTGATGTTTTAATGTCCATAAAACCATTAATGTTTCGCTTGGCCCGTTTCAAGGCGTTCCCATTTTTATTCATGTTTGGTATGTATGTGTGTCTCATAACTTAACATTTTCTGTGTGCCGTAGCGTTTGGTTAGTCGCTACTTGCCATGAATAAAGTATCACAAGCTGTTATAAGAAACATCTCTCCTGTTGATGCAGCTTACAGTTCAGTGGGTATATTTCATGGTTTAATGACATAGAACGGAATGCAATTAAATACATGTTTTGTATTCAATATACATGTAAATTCATAACTGACAGACAAACACAAAGCATCAAACATTCTGAGTCGGACAACGTATTACTGAACTAGATAAACGTATCACTCGTTGTATTACAAATTGAAAGTAAATCGCTGTATATGAATATATACATATGTGATTGTTTTTGCTCACTGCGCCTTTACGAATAAAACAAGCTGGTGTTTGTGAAGCCTCTCTTGACTTGTTGTATTCATTTGAGAACAGAAACTAATGAACGATACTTGTCTAAACATTGAACGTCCCTGTCTACAAACCACTGATTCAAAATCCATCTTGGTTTCTCAACAGCATAAAACTTGTGTTTTTTTTCCATTTAGCCATTCGTGTTCAAAATGATCTCCAGATCACATTGCACCCAAAGAATCAGAGTTAAGAAATATTCAGCGACGCCTATACAAAAAATGTATGTGGTTTAAAGTATATAACAAATATATACAGTACAGTTAAAATACATACATTCCATCTTGCTCTTTGTATGTAATATATAAATTGGACGAGAAAAATAACCCATTAAAGTAATAAATGATATTCGATAATAGGCCAGTACATGTACACCATGAATGATTCCGATTGCAGTAAAGTTAAACATACGTATCAAATGTATAAAAAAAAAGTATTCTAACATGTATTCAACCCATTTAAGTTAATAACATAAAACAACTTAATTCTTATTTTCCACTAAAAACACTGGTTTCTTGTTCAAAAAGCTAAGCACACGTACCTGTATGAGCTTATGTAATGTTACACGAAGGTCCAATTATTACATGGATTCTTTTCTTTGTTTTTCAGAAAACAGCGATAACTAATTAATGCAAAAAGTGTTAACATATTGGTTTGGCGGTGGGATAAATTGAACACATTATAATTCCTGGAATAATTCTTATGCTTAAAAGTGTACTTACATGGTACGTTTTTAATTAATAAATTATTCGGCATTAAATGAATGTTAAATATATGTCTTACGTGTTGTTCGTAAACCACACTATGGTTCACAAACTAATACTAACGAAATCGGGTTTAAAGAGCGTTGATAGCGATCAATCAACTATTGAATTTTATATAACTGATTTATTCAATGTTAATACGTCCTTATTATTATATACAAGACGCTTTTCTGATAAATACCTTCTTACTGTAAACTGTAAACAATCTTCCAAACGTGGAATTTGACAGCATTGGTATCCTCATCTCCGTGTTGAAAAGGAACTGAACCATTCTTACGTGGCTATGTTTACTACAAAGTGCGATTCGTACTTAAACAATAATCACGTATCATTTTATAACTTGTTACTTGTTTGAATGAAATGTAGAAATCAATTCCGGATAACCATTCACTTTCTACTCGGAATAATGTGCGTATTGATGTTAAAGTAAACATAAGCTTTTCTTTAAAAAAATGTGTTCGTAATATATAAATACATCAACGATAAACGGTTCATTTCTAATGTCTTTGGTCTGATATTCTATTTCAATTCTATATTACTTAAATAGCTTTTAAGATGTACCATTTACTTTTATGATACAGAGAAAAGTGTATATTAATTAACGATATTCCACAGCTAAAATGCAAATAATTATCACTTATAAGACTTACCAAAAAACCACGCAAGATAATGAAATACTAAACAATATTTTGTATTTACATTAAGATTATATACGAAGAACATAATTTCAAATCACGTCAATTGTTTTTGTTATTCGTCATTTCAAAACAAGATGTAAATGGACGGATTGAATTTGTAAAACTTCGCGCATATGTTAGGATTTTAAAGATATGAAGCTACATTGTGTATTAAGAAGTTGTAGAGTACGATTGGATATGCATAGGTTTGAGGTAACAACTGTCCAACATGTAAACTCTTTTCTTCGACAGTGCGCCGTTGAACCAAGGAAAAACGTTCATGTTTATCATATTATTTACATGCACACTTTATAAATGCATTATAAATGAAAGTATAATGAAAAGCAATTTGCATTCCGAATCACACAATAAGCCCAGACTAAAAATAGTCAATGAGCTGGTTCATTTAACTTCATATCAGTGGAATAAGATATTTCAAATGTAACGCACGTATTTAATAATACATTCTATTTCAATAAAAATACTTATTTACTCTAACAAAATAAAAATAAAATCTTAAACAATTATTATGAAACATATTTAAGACATAATCTTGACGCAATGTACTTAATTATACTGTGGTGTCCAATACCTATTTTGAAAGTGCCTTGTGGAACACAGCATTAGTTAGCAATGGCCACATTTTATGTAATTAACACAACAACGCAACAAATCGTAGGTAAGATATCAAGTTGCAAATTTCAAAATTCAAATCGTTTACTTTGTTTCGCTTCAACAAATATTATTCAGCAATTTTCATTTGACGAATTTATTTAGGAGTATAAAATTAATATTAAGAAATTATATTGTTATGACAGCGAAGACGATGTGTCTACAGAGGCATATTTTCAAAAAGCATTTCACGTTAAAAATGTGTTTTGTAGTCCAGGCAAAATTGTACTTACGTTCCTGCTTATAAGTATACATACATGTCAGTGTTAATTTGGATGGGATATAATACATCAAATCTATATAATTCCTTTAATTAGTGGACCTCGACGTAATCCGAGAACAGCTGTATGTGGTATATGTCGACAAATTGACTTGTATTTGAAAATCTCCAAAAATCAACACAACAAGCATTACATATACCATAACGAATACGGTTGTAACATATGGCTGTTGATGTGTGTATATGTATTTTGCATTTGTAGCAATTAAAATACATTCGTTATAATGTTCTAGTAATGTGCACGTGAAACATAATGTAATAAAGACGCCCTGTAAGAATTAAACTTTTTTTTTCATAGAGCTAATGCACAACATAGCACTTTCTATGAAGTGAGCTCATGTTTATGCAATAAAACAATTACCAGTGAACCTCTGCATTTTGTGGTGAAACTTCTATTTTTGATTTGTTTTTACAGATACGATGTGTAACATAATTTGCACTATATTACGTCTGTACAATCCTGATACATTTAATATCCAACAAAACGTAAACTTTGTTATCATTACTAGTGTTACGATTAAAAAGCATTGTCAAAGTGTTTTGAAAAATGTATCGCATCGTTTATATATATAGTTTTTATATCGATCAGGTCAAATCAGTAATATTAGCAAGTTCACTGTCCAGTACAGCATGGAATTCACAGGAGCATGCATCTTTGTTGAATGGGTAGTTCGGAAAAAATATATATAAATATATTTATAAACAACAAATAACAGCGTGCGACTTTGAAACGTGTCAAACAAGTATCGAAACTAACCTAAACGCGTGATCTCTTTAATTAACATTTGACACACAAATCTCACGCAAGCTAGTCGTACACTATCGCTTATCAATTTGGTGAACACACCAAATGACATAGCGAATAATTGGTGTTTGGTGTAACAAACACTATCAAATTAATCAAGTCTCTACCCTCAAATGTGATGCAACCAAATTATTTCTGAGAATAACCCTCTTAATATTTAAGTCAAACGTTTATTTTTAAGTATATGTTCCGTTTAACCCTTTCACATTATGTGTGTGTTTTGTTCCTGTATGCTGTCTGCATAACGTAAAACTAGCGCAATCAAAATCTGTATAACATGTTTCCGACAGTAAACATGTCAATGTTTTTTTCTAACACTTGTTTTATTGATCAATTTTAATGATTTTCTTAAGTTACTTTATATTCCATACATGCGTTTGGTAAATAACTGCCATAATACTAAGCTGTGTTACATAAGTGGCAAGCATACACACGAAACACATATTATAAATACTATTCACTAACTTATATCTCAAAAAAGTCTATATTTATAGTTAATTGCACACTTATGCGACAGTGATAAATATGTTTTCGTGTAAGCAATGGCACAGAGAAAGAAGATCGCCTTGTGACGATCAATGAATATGAGATGTTTTATTAAATTATAGCCGTACCGATATTTTGAAAGAAGACTGTTGGGTTTAATATCGCCTTTGTATATTAGGCATCCTCTTAAAATAATTATAAACGTCCTTGAATAGTATGTGTTCATTGTAACAACACGCATCACAAAAATAGCATACATATTATATATCGGTATATTGTTTTCATGTGTTGAGAGCTCGTAATGGAAAGGGTACAATTCACACATTTGGATTGGATAATTTGCCAAAATAATCTAGCAAACTGGATTTTGCTAACTATGTTATAGCTCTAGCCATTAGATAAACTTGATAAAAGATAAACCACTGGTTGAGTCCTGACGTCATGTAAAATACTGGTACCTTTATATTTAGCCCGTTATGAAGCATGTACATGTATGGTTTAGAACCATTTCCAGCTGTCATGGGTACTTAATATGTGTATTGTTACATAACGTTATGTTTATTGAAGTAAGAAAGTACACATATTTTTAGCGTGGTCGTTCTTTAGTTCGTTTAATCCACAGAACTAAAATAATACATATCATAAAAAAAAACGGAATTTAGTCAGAGAACATAAATGTAAAAATTATCGTTTTATTTAATGAAAATAACAAACTAATTCACAGTTCAATCTCAAACTATAAGAACATATTGTGATATGGATTATATATAATAACGTTTTGTGTGTCGCATAGTTACACTGAACACATCACATTTTCTTTGCTAAGCATATCACATATGTGTTAACCAAAAAATTGTAAATAATAAAAACACATTAACAGTGTACGTATATTTTCAAAACAAAACATGATCGACTTGTTCAAAATAATATGAAGTAAAACCAAAGTATTTGGACCGATCGGGTTAAGAGCCGAAAATCATAACGAAAAAAGGGCTGTGTATGGGCCAATACATAACGACAATGCACATGTACACGATTCTGCCTTCAATTGGAATTGATATACTATTAAACACCGCATTTTCCGACGCTGTTTTATTTTCAGAACCTCATTTTTTGACGTTAATGATTACGTAAATAAATATTTTAAAACTAACGTTGTTTACAATGGTTTGTTATATTTGATAGAATATCTGCTAAAATTATGTTTGAAAATAAAATGTATCAGTAAAGGTAAACGTTATGATCGCGATAATGTTTTATTATAAGAATAGGAAAACATTTAATAAGACGTGAGCTTTGCATATTGATGATTAAATCAGGTTAACATAGGCTATTATATGGCGTTTAAGAATTGCCTTTTATGTGATTTCATTATGCCCAAGATGCCACCAAATAACAGCATATCGGGTTAATTTAAAATCTAATTAACGAACATCATAAAACTATGTCCGTATGTTAAATTAGATATTTAGTAACAGATGTGAGCCTTACATCGAAATTAACACGTTTCAGAATACCTATTCTGTTCTGAAACGGCATTAAAGGTATTATATTAGGCATTTTAGTGAACCATAGTGGTTATTAAAAAACGTCATATGACAATGCATTGGCAAGTAGCACACTCAATGAATAGTATATATTGTAAATTGAACAATGAGCATTTAAACACAATTACTGTTAACAATCGAATATCCGTTACTATTTACATGTTGTTTACTAATAAGATGTTTTACTATTTTCAATATTTTGACTTTTTTATACACACATATACTTAATTGACTTATAGTCATGCGAACATATGAACAGATGTACAGGAATAGGGAAATTGAATACATAAAGAGCTTAATGTTGCCATATGAAAGGGATTTATTATCATGTAGCGGTATTAACATTCGATATAATCCGTGTTATGCCATTAGTGTGGCAGATACATATATGTTAAACACACAAACGTTCGTTTCTGTGCATTGGTCTATTTCGTCACATATGTCACTAACATAATGAATTAATTGCATTCCAATTATATTCGGCTCATTTAGATAGCTTCTGAGTGCAGATGTGACAGCATGTGTAATTATGCAACATTTCCACGATATGCATCATCAATTATGTCCTTATAGAGCTGAACTGAACAGATATATTTGTTTCAAATGTACGAATTATGAATTACCGGTTCATTTTGACCCATTAACAATTATGTAATTGTATATAAACACATACTATAAATCATCACTTAATTAAAGTAATCTTCGAATAGAATGGATAGTATAATATAACCCTTAATGAATTTCAAACGACTGAAATCACACACCAAACCACACAAAGTAGAGTGCGATTATTGTAGGAGTTCGAATCCCACTGGTACAATACTGTTTTTCGTAGCGATTCCTAGAAGTTTATCACCAGAAGTTGTCACGCGTAGAAGATATATGCGTTCCGCTTTTTCTCCATAATTTATAATTGATATATCGTGCTTTTCTACCACAATCACCAGAAACCAAACCGTCACAACGTAAAGTAGCCGTTATGTTGCGTACATATTAAATCGAAATAAGGCAAAAGTACCAAAATGTAGTACACTTTTATTAGTTACAATCGACATTTTGACACCAGATACAAATTATAAATATCTTAATGTGTTGTATCGTTCGTAACATCATTCCGGATTTATAAACGATTGCCAAATAAAAACGTAAATAGTATTTAAAAGGCTACACATTCAATATAAATATTAAAAATAGTTCAGACGAAAACTTTATAAATGTAAACCAACCCTTATAATATACTTATACTGGTCTTCATACTATACACTTTTTTAAGATTATATGCATAGAGACGAAACGTGTGACCCGTATATCCCCATCATTATTAGTTCATATAGACGAGGAACTTACCTGTCAGTGCTTTTAAATGAAGGTATCACAATTGTAATCCACCACGGGTGTACATGTATGCAATCGTAATTTATAATAATTAAAAACCACTTCACGTTGTTCCCACACTCATATGATGCGCGTAAACCAATTACCGAAGATTCGTTGAGTTTCATAAATCACACTATGTATTTATGAAGAGCAATGAACGAAAGATGATATGATTTCTCCTGAACACATACGATTTCCAAATAATAATATCGGATGCGATATTTCTGAAGACAGCAACGTGTTGCCGACCATAATGTATCACACGAAAGGCATTACTGAAAATTCTCTCGTTTTTTATTTTTATAGATAATTCTATACTGACAACACATGCGACCTGTCTTGTTAAATACGGGTTGCACACTTACTCACTTACATTTTAGGAAGTAGTGTTGCCTAGCAACAAGATCTTAATGTTTGAAGGAACATATTGATAACCACACTCGTTTGGGTGAACACGAACATAATCCAGTAAATTAAATATGTTGCGAGATTGTTAATACGGCAAGGACATTATAATAATTTGGCCATACTTTAATTATTAATATTACAAAACAAAAAAACATACGATTGCATTTTATTGTACGTATGATATTAAGAACATTTTTGCGAAAAATTACTTTTCAATGACAAAAAAAGACTACACTTTGTTTCACCGCAGCATTAAATATGTTATGTTTAGTATTGCGTTGTTTGTATAATTTTAAAGTATAACGTGTTATAAAGGAATTAGGTAACTTGCCCACTATGAGGATTAGCGGATGGTAAGACGATATAATGCTTTTGGAATAGCATCATTCTTGCATGTATATCGAAAATTGTATTTTATCCAAATACTACTGTAACGACTTCCCGATCTATGTCTTGAACACGTTTAAGATTTTTAAAGTACATAACCACACATAATATTCAATGTATTATAATTAATGATATCAGTTCGAATGAAAGGAACTTGCGATTCTTCAATGGAATTTAGTGATTTTGTAATAACTACGTTAATAACTTTTTCCACTGTTACAGACAGCTTTTAATTCTCAGCTCCAATGTCTCCGCAAAAAATGAACTGACCTGATCATCACTTGCATCCTCAAAGTCTAATGCATCAATTCTCTTTGAACCGATCTACGTGATTTTGATGTAACTGCACTAACTTGATATTTAAATAATTATTGCTTATCTAGTCATCATTTCTTGACATTTTGCACCAGGCAATCCGGACAGACCGCTCTCTTTCAACTCATAATGTGGTGCTGCTATAGACGTAAACAAAAAGGTTATGCTGTAAAAAAAACAGACAATATATTTAATTAAACAGATTGTGCATGGATTTAGATTCTTGCTTTTAGAACATAAAGGAAGTTCATTTTGGGATTTTTTGTGGGCCGTTATATCTTATATACAAGTCATTGATGACTCGTTGGGGTCGGCCAAATCACACGTTAACATGAAGTAATGATAATAAATATTTTTTTTTATCAAATGCTCTGCCTGTACAATTTAGACAATATATCTTTATAATTAAACGCAATGTATTCAAGAGCCAATACATTCGAAAGTAAAAACATATTTCAAACATTACTTCAGCATGTGTTAGCATCAGGAGGACTACAGTATTTTTCTGGCTAACCCCTTTTAAAACAAACTGTTCGTTACCATTGCAATATTTTTGGAATACACAACTATACGAACATTTAATCTCAATTTAAACGTTTAATCAACACCACTGGAAATGTGTTTGAGTGAATAATACTAACATAGAATTGTATTTGTTTTTCGTGTTAACTTATTATTAAAACACACACACGCACGCATGTAGGCACGCACGCACACACGCAAAAATAAAAAAAAGTGTAATGGCTTGATATTCGACTGTTAGGCATTTATCCGACATTCTAAACACATTTTACGAAGACTTGAATACTATCTTTGAGGTCAGAGTGGTATGATATTGATATGGGTAATTACTTTAAATAGTTTAATGCATAGCAAAAATGTTTATCAAGCATTAATTCGGGTTAAGTATTATAATTGTTCTCTAATAAAGGCTCTATACTCGTATAAGATCCATTGCTATGGTGTAAATAAACTGTATTCCATTGACGTAGCTGATGATGGTAGTTCATGTAAGTATTCATGTTTGTAAATTCGGTACACGAAACTGCCGTTAAATTGCAATCAGGCATAAATATAGTTTCTAACTAGATTGTTGAATAATATGTTAGCTCTAATTGCCTCAGGATCAATACAAATATATTGTAAAATACATACATTTCAGCTCGATAGACTCATAGTAAATACATGTCTGAACTAAATAACAATTGGTGTACAACTTGCATAAATTGCACATGAGTTGTTTGTATTATTTATTCATACTTTACAAGTTTTAATAGTTTTTTTTTAACTTCGAATCCTCTTGACACTTTGTGTTTTGAATGGTTGCATATAGAAACAGGATAAGCTGTAGGTATGAATCGACGCAATGATTGTTTGCTTATATTTATAAACTACAGGTGGTATAGATATGAATGGTTATTTAACTACATGACACATTTACATTGCTTATGATCCTAAGAGGTATGACAAAATATCGTTGAGTTCCTTAATGAATTCATTGATTTCTGGGCATGGAATGTTCATAATTCATTTAAAATGTTTAAATAAATACAACACAAAACAACTGTCTTCTTTGTATCATAGCGTAAGCATCGTTCCCACTGTTATGCTCTGCCTATGGACATTATACAAGTTATACTTGCTGCATTCAAATGTACACCCACTGGTTAACTTCAAACAATGTTTGAATACATAATATTTTGTAATCAATTTTATTTTTGTTTGTGTTTACCTATACGACTAATCACAAACAAGCGAATATTATCACATTAATTTATTTATTTCTGGTTTATTTTCAAATCGTTTTAGAATACGTATTTGGTATAACATAGGAGCAAATCATCAGATAGTTATTCTTATATTTTAGTTAAATTAAGTTTTTACCATGATGATTATTTCCAATGTATCTGTTTATTGTAACCTGCTTTATAATCGCCTTCATAGCTTTTGTTTCAGTTTCTATCGCTTTCAAAGTAAACACACTAGTTATGCAGCTTTCGAACAACTAGACACTGCATTCTTATGGGTTATTTCTGAGTGTGCTTATGTCAAACTATACGATCTGTTGTTTTCAAATCCAATAAGTGATACATACGGAATGTCATTAAAGGATGTAGACGTGCACGCTCATTCAGTTCCCGTCAACTTAATCTCTTCAACGATAAAATGTCTTGGTGGAAGTAAGACTAGATTTAATGTGTTTGTCGTGTTGATTATTAAGCCGAATCCTTATCATAATATTGTGTGGTGTATGGTTGAACCATGATAGATCTTGATCAAATACAGGTGATGAACATACATTTAACATTAACATCAACACCTTATTTAGTCGAATCTAACAACAATGTTAAAAGTGAAACTTAATACGAATATAAGTTTTGATTATTTATTGCGTTCGCTAGATATCTTGTTTACTGTAGTAAACACAGATGATAGTTTACCAGTGGAATTATATTTTAAGTTCATGCATGATTATATTTTGAGCATATTCAATTATTATTTAACACACGGTCTAGAATCGATTGATTTGAATATTTAAATAAAACATTGTAGAAAAAACCCATCAAATAATGTGTGTACAAACGTTATCTTATTTTGTGCTGACGGCGTCATGCAGCCAATAGTATGCGAGGAGTAAATCAAACACTATGTAATCAAATAAACAAAGGAATAAATACATTACAAAAAACAGTGTCAGTCCACTCTTAATATTTTTGTAAACGTCTGTCAGACAAACATGTAAATAATAGATGTATTAAACAGCCAAAAAGGTTTTGCTAAATTGAACATTTTAAACTTGCATCTCTTTACAGAAAGGGACAATACGTCGTTATATATATATATATATGCAAATGCTACGACATGTGCACATTTGATAATTAGTATGAATTTTAAGGGAACGCCAAATTTACCTTTGTTCCATCATGTATAACTCCAAACTAACAAATATAATAACAAGTAAATTGAATTATTCATGCTTCCTTGTGTTCAGCTGCCGTGTTTCACATAACGTATATAAAGTATACTATGTTAGTATGATTGTGTACTTAAGCGCAAACGCAATAAAATGTTTTGGTTTCGGTGAATGATCGAGGTCATATACAACATAGTTACATTTACAATTTGTTACCGGTCCTAACATCCGAAATTGCACCTGTCTAGCAGTGACAGTTACTTACCTTTACATCTTAAATTGCCTGATTTGAGAATATCCACACAAACATAATTTACAATCATCACCTACACCAACAAATAATCAACAGCACACATTATGACATTTTTTTCCCGCAATATTAAGCAAAAAAGTTTGATAGATTTTTGACGCTAAAATACCGTCAGAAAAGCATCGCCAATGTCATTTTATTTATGTAGCCGCATACAAAAGACCTGTGATTTCACAAGAGGTCATATAAAAACAAATTTGCATTTGCAACTCAAGCAAATGAATTAGACTAATAAACAAAAGCAACATCATTTATAGTTATAGCAGAAATAATGTAAAATTAAAAAAATACCACAGTAAAATCTGAATTGCGCCTTCAATCGCGGTACTATGATACATATATGTCCGATGTATGTGATCAAAGATTACTGCCAATTATTAATGTTTTGTTCTACACTATGTTTTGTAGGTGCATTGATGGTATTTTTGTTGTAACATACCAAAAGCAACAACATTTATAGTTATAGCAGAAAACATGTGAAATTAATACCACAGTAAAACATGAATTTAGCCTTCAATCGCGATACGATATTAAATATGTTCGATGTATGTGATCAAAGACTACTGCCAATTAGTAATGTTTTGTTCCACACTATGTTTTGTAGGTACTTTGATGGTATTTTTTATTGCTACATACCTAAAGGACGATAGAAGCTGACGCCAATATTGTTTACATTGACACTATTTTTAATTATGGAACATATTTATATTGTGTTATGTAATATTTAATTGTGCGTATGTTAAATACATTTAAGAATACAATAGTAGAAAATAAATTATTCTCGTTTACACACCGACGCCTAATTGAAACAAAACAACTCAATAATTTAAGTCCATCTCAATCACCGTTAGTAATGAAAGACGGAGCGCTTAAAAAAGGTGTTATCCAGTTCTTTTAATTGAGTAACGTCTCTTGTGCATATAGCTGTTACAGCACCATCCCCAAAGGATACGAACATTGTAGGAGCGCTATTAACTAACTATTTAAAATATTGACCGTTTACCACAACAGGCCTGGAGGTGCTAAACAGTGCCTGTGTTGTTTTATGTAGACGATGACAATATAGAAGAATATGTATTGCCCATCCTTTATATCATATTATGTGCATCAGTGATGTGAGATTCTGTCAGGCGGAGGATGTCGGTATGCGGAAGAACACGGTTACTTCTGATTTATTCATAAGATGCAGTCTGACAGAACGAGCACTGTGAAGGGTTTCAATATGTCAAGTGATGTGGGTAATACAACAACAACAACAACAACAACATTTATTAGCTTTTAAGCATACAATTGCTTTTTAGCCAAATGCATAATTATACACAAGTGCGATGACACATGGATGATAATAATGATGAAAATTAGGTGATAATTACGAACATTAGGTTATGGAAGAAGTTAAACCAGGTTTTACTAATTCATAACATAATATATGTTCCTTTAACATCGATAATGACAGTTGTTAATAAAAATAATGAGACAAAGAGTGCACTGTTCTACATAATTAGTTTCACTTTAACGTTTATATAGAAAAAAAATATACTTAGATGATTTAATTTGTGTGCAAATTGTTGCGTAAACAATTCGCATTATATATATATTTGGAAAGATTAATGATTTCTTTTTTATTTTGTGTTCTCATTAGCATATCAAACTTATTTAATGTTGGCCATGCTTGATAATATGACTTTAAATATGTTTTTCTAATATCTTTGTATAATTGACATATTAATAAAAAATGGTATTCACTTTCTACGATATTAAGATTACAAAATTTACATTTCCTGTTATCCCGAGTAATATTGTGATATCGACCTCGTTTTATTTCTAATCTATGTGATAATAGGCGGAATTTAGTTAGTGCTATTTTAAATTGTTTTGTTGTAATTATATCCAGATATTGTTCTGTATTAAAAGTATCCTTGATGCGGCAATATGTATTTAGTCTTGATGAATTGTTGATCTCATTGTACCAGTGTTGTTTGTAATCATCAAATAATCGTTGTTTTATTAGATTGTATATGTATGTTTGTTCAGATTTTTCTGTCAGGGTTTCTTGTTCAGTCCATACATAAGATAAACCTAGCTGCTCGAGTATTGATTTGATTTGATAAGCCCAATTTCTATTGTTGTATGTTATGTTTTGTTCAGCGTCATTTAGGAGTAGTTCATATGTTATTTTTATGAGACTATCATTTGTACATGATATTATTTTAAACCAATATTTAAATATGTGTAATTTACGCATCACAGATAAGGGGTACCGTCCTAATTCGCCATACAGTGCTGATAGATTTGTTGATTTGTTGACACATAGAATTCTTCTTAAAAAAATTGTATGGATAATCTCTAATTCTTTTCCTGAATCTTGTCCCCAGATTTCAGCAGAGTAGTGAAGAACGGGGGTTACCAATTTATCAAAAAGATTTAATTTTTCTTTTGTTGGTAATTCATATTGGTTTAACACTGAGTAAAAACGATGGAGCGCTCTGTTACCATGTTCTGATATTGATTTTATGGTTTTATACCAGTTTCCGTTTTTGAATATAGTTACACCTAAATATTTGAATGATGTGACAATTTCCAACGGCTCACCATATAGAGTAAAGTTACAACTTGTTTGTTGGGTACTTTTTTTCGAAAATAACAACTTTAGTTTTACTTATATTGATCTTCAGTTTGTATTTATTGCAGTAGTTTTCAACGTCATTTAACATTAGTTGAGCTGATGTCGGCGACGTTGAAAATAAGACTTGATCATCGGCATAAGATAATAAGAAGAATTTTATATCGTTGATCGTTATGATTCCTTCAATATTAGAGTTAATATTTTCAATAATGTCATTAACGAATATCATGAACAGGATGCTTGAGCATGGGTCGGCTTGTTTTACACCAGAGTATGAATTGATGTATTCTGATGTTCGATTGTTTAACATGACGGCTGATTTCACTGATGAATACATAGCTTTGAGTGCGGAAACGATTTTAGAGCTTATTTGTTCATTGATTAATTTTTGCCATAATAGTGATCGGTTTATACTGTCGTAACATTTAGCATAGTCAACAAAAACGCAATATAATTTTTGACCAGAGCTCAACACCTTGTTAATTATACTGTTTAGTATAAAGATACAGTCGACTGTGCTCTTTCCTTTTTGGTAACCAAATTGAAAGCCAGATATAGTTTTATTTTCATCACACCATTAATAATACTTTATTTAATAAACACGTTATTTTAGACAAACCTTTTGGATGTACCTTGATTTATTTTTTATCAAAGCATGTACTGTACAGTCAATTCAATGTTCTCGATTCCATGTTGCAGGGATCATCCACATGTCACAGTTATACGATCAACAGTCGCATCCTGTACGGTATGTATTGAATAGACCAAACACAGCATGAGCCGGAATTGTGTTCTGGTCATGAAAGCTTTATCTCGCTATGGTAAAAATGTTACTAATATCGGTGGAAAAGGTACTGATCTGCTAACGAATTCAATTGCACGGATGATTCCAGTCTTGCATTTTTGCCAACCTTGCAGTCGTCGACATTTATTATAACATTTAATGGAATTGTATTTACAAAACATTGACTTAGCCATAAGAAGCAACAAGATTTTCATTACTCTGATACCCATGGCTCAGTTAAGCATCCAGTAAACCTTTAATTAGCTGGTGGTGTGGCCCTTTTCAGAGATATTAATTGGGTCAAATGCAGTAAATATGTTGTTGTGGTAGCAGTTGTAGCGTTTTGTACTTGTCGCCATTAACTTCAGCATGTAATCGAAATACGGGCAATGTGAAAGATGTAAGTCAAAATATCTTGTTTTGGGTAGCTCACTATAGTCCCCGATAATTTTTTCTTTTCTGATTTTGTCAAGTATGTGTGCACATGTTTTATCTTCCTCTTGCCATACTATTTTGTATAGTTCTTAGCACCACAAGTTGTCTGCCCACAATTAAGAGGAAGAGGTGCATCATTTTTCAATTGAAAAACAAATTTATGTTACAGATTTGCTTTGTGTCTATGATACTTTAAGTGAATAACAGATGTTACATATATTAAGCACATACTGAATCAGGATTTAATATTATTTAAAAAAAGTTATTCGGTGAAAAGTTCCGACGGTATTTTCTCCATCCAAATGTTTCGTAGTGAGAGTTATACTGAAAATGCAATTTCCTCCAAATGTGTTTCCATAGGTACGCTTTGTGGACGCTTATTTTCATCAAAATGGATTTTAACTACATTGTCGATTCTGGGTAGACAAGTTGTGCACATGCAACATAGTGTATACAATGAAGTTTTGACTGAGGGTAATAATTAAAGGCATCAAAAGTCTCTTCGTGTTTTCAGCAATATCATTGTTGATATGCAACATTTGTGAACATTGTTGGGCTATATCAAAAGTGTGGTCAACATCATTAGTGAAATCAGAGACGCGTTATTCAACCGGTTTAAACGCGACATGCTTTGTATGGATCGTTCTAATACGGTGACACAGGCTTTGCTCATTTTAATGTTTTCTTGTCGTGTTGTATGAATTGTGTTGTATTATATAGGAAATGTGTCACTTGCTTTAAATAAAAGTCGAGCGGGTGAACGTAATTAGGAATTGCGCTCCTGATAATGTTTATACAATTTCATTATACCTGAATATTCTGTCCACAGCATGACATCCCCTATGTGGCAAACGTGTTTTAATTGTTTGTTGTCATGAACTTATGTATTTTGTATAATCTGTTTTTTAGAACTTTAAGGGCATTCAAAACTTTTGCGAGTAGCAGTAGCATCTGATGAACTTTCTCATACCCTTTATTTTTCACTTACACTTTACATGTACAAGTCTTGCCTGCCTGAGATTGTCTGGCTAATTTTTCTATACTCTTTAATGATCCATCGGGATATGCAACAGAAAGCTTTTGCATGAAGATTGTATTTGCCTTTGGCAATAGAAGAGGTTTCATGAATGGATAGCGCGGACAAAACAAGCACACTTCTCGTTATATAAGGACCTTAAATTTACTACCAGTGGTAAAGTTAATTGGTTTGCAAGTGGATCTTGAGGAAGTTTGTTTTGACACAGACATGAATGTTGCATATTCATACCATGTATATGGACGAGTTTTCTTCCTGATCGATAAGTCCATTAATGTTTCTGAAAAAAGTTCTTTAAGGTTATATTTTATCTTTTCTACTTTGCCTATTGATAAGTCTGGTACAGAATGAGCAAATGCATTTGGCATAGTCTTAACCACACTTAATGTAAAGAGGTATCTATTTGTTTTGGGTTTCTCTTGGGAATCTATGATTTTGTTTTCATTTCTTAAGATGTTAACATGATAATATTGAATAGTGTGTAATGTAAGTATAACGGTACAGTGTTTTAAAAATGCATATGTTTTATAATATTATATTGTTTATTTTCTTTAGCACATAATACCTTTATTCGGATAACCATGAAGACTTTGTCCAAAGAATGTTTATAAATGTCAGTTCAGTGCTGAGTTCGTTTGTATCTCGGTATTGTTTGTATTGTAGTAGTTTCAGACGATAGTACTTCCGCACTATTATATGTCCATATTTTTTGCCATTATTTTGTTATTCTTTTAAATTCACTCGATGTTTATTCAACGCTTAAGACGGCCTTTTTCTTTGTGATCCTTTCTTCGTTCTTTGCCCGTTCATTCCATTGCTGGATGACCGCCTTCTTTTTGTACTCTTTGTCTGTTTGTTTGTGTTTCTTTTTTTTTGCTGTTGTTTGTTCATTAGTTGAGTTTAATCGTGTGTCTGTTGTACACTATTTTTTTAAAGGTTGGCACTGATTTTATGCTCATGATTGTCTGAAACACGCCTTTAAGAAACGTGTTGTGAGTTTGATGATTTATCTTTATTATAGACTGCTGCGGTGCTTATTGTGAAATATAAGATAGTGTCTGCCTTACGTGAACTCTTAGTTGCTTTCTATTGTTGTTCCATATTCTTATCTGCTGATCCTTTAAGTATTATTAAAAGCAAAGTATTTTGACGATTTGCTATGTTAGCCTTTCTTCAACGTGTCAGATAAAGAAAAGTGCATGCAGGTAATTAACTTAATATTGTTTTTAAAAAAATCAATCAAAAGTGTACGGATAAAGGTTATGTTTTCATACACATCGAACCAAAATTTATTATACACATGCATAATTGAAGTACATATCGAGTACGTAAAAAAGTGAACTCAACTAATGCGTTTATTATATATTGACATATATTTATTTCATTAATGAAACTCGCGTATGTCGCAAATGCAGTGACAGACACTGGTTATCGATTTGCTTGACGAAGAACAAAACCTAGCATTGATGTTTTTGTAGTAGGGAAACACCATTGATTGAATCAAGAACAGCCAAATTTGTCTTTAGAGCAGGCGAAATTCCTAGACATGAACTTCAGACAGGATTAATGGGAACACGTATCCAATTTCGTAACACTAAGACGAGCCCCACACAAATACTTCGTAGCTCCAGTATTATGTCAAAATAAACTGAAGTAAGCGAGAGCGATTGGAGTCAATAATAATTCAGTACAGCTGTATTATAAGTGTTGATAAAAATTGAACATTATGATTGAATTGTGTTTTGAGAAATTGCTGAATTCGAGGTGGTTATTTTCCGTTTTATTTGTCGCATTTGGTGAATATGTGAGATAAACACATTATCCGATATTTTTATTTTATTTAGTTTCTACCATAGAGATTATTTTAAATCTCGCCAAGCATTCTCAATTGACAATGTCTTTAATTAAGTTTTTGATTTGCGCATTTGTTCACTTGAAAGAAACATTTTTTTTCACAGCCTAACAACTGTTTGTTTTGTTCGATCTAGAGTATAATGGACATATCATGTTGCCATGTGTTGGATACATTGATCTGCACAAGGACGCACATAACAACTAAACAGTTACGTTCAATTGGCGATAACTAACAGCTTTCGGTTCAAGAAAAGATGATGTACGTTAACATCATTCCGTTTTGCTAAAGTTGTACTCATTGTTGTCATATGTTTATAAATATTACAAACATAAACATGGCAAATATATGAAATATAACATAACGTTACGTAGTGATGTTACTATGGTAATAACCCTGTGGTCCATATTATTGATGATATGTGTAAGTCGAATTTATACGGAATAAAACACGTGACACTTTTGAAAGACATGTTTAATATTTGATTACATACCACTAAATCATTTTAGTGTATCTTTCCGTGGTCGAATATATTGCCTTTTTCTATACAATGTATTTTCTTTTCTGGTATGAAGGTGACTCTATAAGTGCAGATATGTCTTTTGTGGTCATTTCCTATATCATTTTTCTGTCTGCAACATTGTTGATTTCATTGGAGACAAAAGTGTAATTTGCACTTATGAAGTGCGTATAATGTGGAACTGTATTTTTTTCGTCATTACATTATCCAAACACTGTTTTTGTCGTTGTCTGCATTTACTCGTAATGCATTTCTTAGAAGTAGCACGGCATATCTTTAAATTGCAATTCGAGAAAAAGAACAAATTAATCTTTAGACTTGTATTAGCCTTGCTTAAAATTGAAATACTTGAAAAGCAAGACAAATGCCTTGATAGTTGTCCGTTTTATAGTGGTACTATTTGAGAACACGGCTGTCGCAAACACATGAAAGAAGGGACAACAAAGTAGATGCACTTTAAAATTCAGTGGAAAAACAAGTGTGCCGTCAAACTGTTCAAGTGTGTTATGACATCGGCCGAATTGGTCTTAACAATTTGATGTCGCACTTTTCACAGCATGGCGTTGAGCTGAGAACCCACGTCACTGCAGGCCGTCGCCCAAAGGACGCACCAGGGTTTGACGACGCTCAGCGTGTAGTTAAATACCTTGTACATAATTACTCTGAATACGAGGGTATCCCGATGCTGGCGGCATCACGGGAAAAATATAACATCAAGCCGATTTACTTACCTTAAATTGGTTTTGCAGATACCTCTGAAACACAATACAATTTTGCATTTGGTTTCTTAAACAAAAAATAATATCAGGCTGATACAAGAAGCCTTATGCGAAGTTATGTCCCATGCACTGCAAATTCTTAACATTGAACCATAATTAAGAAATAAAAAAGCACATTGTGTAAGTTTACCGATTCTATGACACTTAGCAGACCTCAATTGATATACACATCACGCGGGCTTCCATATCTTAAGGGTACATATTTCACTATCAAACCTTTTAAAAATATATTGATTGTGAAAAATATGCGAACTTTTTTGAAACGGTTATTAGTGTGAGTTAATTTCATTAACCTACTAATGTATACATATTTTGTAGTATATGGTATTACTGCCGCTGTTTCTTTTTACTTCTCTTGAAACAACTTTGAGATCAATGTGCTGAATTATTGCAATGCTTCTTTCAATTACAGAATGTAGAACGAGATTCAGTGGAAGTTTTGAATAAAAGCTTACCACAATACGTATTGCGACTGGCAATACAGCTTTAAAAAGACCAGGCACAATATATTGCCTTATTTATGTATGCTCATGTCAACCTCTCCAGTCTGTTGTTTTCAAATCCAATAAAGGAGGAATTCGCATTCAACGCTCAAGAAAGGAACCCGCAATCTATTTCAATTCCCTTTCAATTGAACTCGTCAGCAGTAATATATCTCAACAAAGATAATATTATATTGAACGTGGGGGTTATGTTGATTCATTTTTGAATCAATAAAAATAGCATTCGTTGGGTAAGGTAAATCATAGCATATTAAGGGATGAATGCAATAAATAAACACATAGTTTGAGTCAACAGTTAATCTTCTACAAACTATCATAACACAACACACTTTTAAGCTTTCACAGTGGAGCAACATTCCTCACCCCATTACGTAGATAAACCAAACTGCAGACACATTTTTAATCTACAGTTAGGATGTGTGAGAATATTTGAATTTTTTCCTTCGATTTTGATGAGTTTATATGTATTTACATAACTGTTTTATACATGTTCAATATGGTATCTGACACTATTATATATTAAGTAATCTGCAATTAATCCATTTTTATAACAATAACTACTTATATAAAATTTCTTCTTGAAATACAATATTTACAGGATACTCGTTGTAATTATTTATTAACATCATCTTTACGGGACAGTTGTGACGACAAATGTTTCAAGGTGATGATGTAATGTATCTCGAAGGTCATGCAACCGTTTATTATTACATAACAAATGGGTCTCTGGATTGAATCAGCTTATATGTTGGAATGGTATGTTCAAATAAGGATAAAGTCAGGCGCTTTTAATATAATGAGGGGATAAAGTCAAAACCAAAACTTGATAAAGCTCAAACTGCGCGACTGACACTTTTTGTCCGAAATTGGAGTTGTTTGCATGTTACCATTGGGCAATGTTATGGTTAGCATATGGAGACGTGTTCCCTTTTAGTGCAATGATATTTGAATTGATTTACACCAAAATGGTTAATAAATAACTTTGGGCAAAGTGGGAGGTTCGGAGATGCATTAAATCATTTAAGCAACTCCTGTCTTTTTTAATTGACTGATTCTAGGCGGTGACCCAAAATTTATCTTCAGTGTACATTTGTGTCTGTGCTATGTCTCGTGTTGTACAAAGTGCGTATTTCAGTTAAGTGAACATCTTTTGGCTAAAATTGATGTTTTAATGTCCATAAATCCATTAATGTTTTGCATGGCCCGTTTCAAGGCGTTCCCATTTTTATTCATGTTTGGTATGTATGTGTGTCTCATAACGTAACACTTTCTGTGTGTCGTAGCGTTTGGTAAGTCGCTACTTGCCATGAATAAAGTATCACATGCTGTTATAAGAAACGTCTCTTCTGTTGATGCAGCTTACGGTTCAGTGGGTACATTTCATGGTTTAATTACATAGAACGGAATGCAATTAAATACATATTTTGTATTCAATATACATGTATATTCATTACTCACATACAAACACAGAGCATCAAACATTCTGAGTCGGACAACGTATTACTGAACTAAGTAAAAGTATCACTCGTTATATTACAAATTGAAAGTAAATCGCTGTATATGAATATATACATAGGTGAGTGTTTTTGCTCACTGCGCCTTTACGAATAAAACAAGCTGGTGTTTGTGTAGCCTCTCTCGACTTGTTGTATTAATTTGAGAACAGAAACTAATGAACGATACTTGTCTAAACATTGAACGTCCCTGTCTACTTACCACTGATTCAAAATCCATCTTGGTTTCTCAACAGCATGAAACTTGTGTTTTTTCCATTTAGCAATTCGTGTTCAAAATGATCTCCAGATCACATTGCACCAATAAATCAGAGTTAAGAAATATTCAGCGACGCCTATACAAAACATGTATGTGGTTTCAAGTGTATAACAAATATATACAGTACAGTTAAAATACATGCATTCCATCTTGCTCTTTGTATGTAATATATAAATTGGACGAGAAAAATGACCCATTAAAGTAATAAATGATATTCGATAATTGGCCAGTACATGTACACCATGAATGATTCCGATTGCAGTAAAGTTAAACATACGTATCAAATGTATAAAAAAGTATTCTAACATGTATTCAACCCATTTAAGTTAATAACATAAAACAACATATTTCTTATTTTCAACCAAATTCACTGGTTTCTTGTTCAAAAAGCTAAGCACACGTACCTGTATGAGCTTATGTAATGTTACACGAAGGTCCAATTATTACATGGATGCTATTCTTTGTTTGTCAGAAAACAGCGATGACTAATTAATGCAAAAAATGTTAACATATTGGTTTGGCGGTGGGATAAATTGTATACATAATAAATCCTGGAATAGTTCTAATGCTAAAAAGTGTACTTACATGGTACGTTTTTAATTAATAAATTATTCGGCATTAAATGAATAATAAATATATGTCTTACGTGTTGTTCGTAAACCACACTATAGTTCACAAACTAATACTAACGAAATCGGGTTTAAAGAGCGTTGATAGCGATCCATCAACTATTGAATTTTATATAACTGATTTATGCAATGTTAATACGTCCTGATTATTATAAACAAGACGCTTTTCTGATAAATACCTTCTTACTGTAAACTTTAAACAATCTTCCAAACGTGGAATTTGACAGAATTGGTTGGAATTATGAACACATGATCGCTCTCCTCATCTCCTTGTTGAAAAGGAACTGAACCATTCTTACGTGGCTATGTTTACTACAAAGTGCGATTCGTACTTTAACAATAATCACGTATCATGTTATAACTTGTTACTTGTTTGAATGAAATGTAGAAATCAATTCCGGATAACCATTCACTTTTTCCTCGGAATAATGCGCGTATTGATGTTAAAGAAAACATGAGCTTTCTGTTTTATCCAATAACAGATGTTTCCAAGATTTCGTAACTCGATTTCCGACGCATCAGACAGGAACTTTTCGTCGTTATTTGTTGTATTTTTAGAAAATTTATTATATAACGTCGGTTCTTGGCATCAGGGGAATCTTTTAAAAAATTTTTTTCGTAATATATAAATTCATCAACGATAAACGGTTTATTTTTAATGTCTTTGGTCTGATATTCTATTTCAATTCTATATTACCTAAATAGCTTTTAAAATGTACCATTTACTTTGATGATACAGAGAAAAGTGTATATTAATTGACGATATTCCACATCTAATATGCAAATAATTATCACTTATATGACTTACCAAAAAACCACGCAAGATAATGAAATACTAACAAATATTTTGTATTTACATTTAGATTATATAAAGATGAACACAATTTCAAATCACGTCAATTGTCTTTGTAATTCGTACTTTCAAAACAAGATGTAAATGGACGGATTGGGTTTGTGAAACTTCGCGCATATGTTAGGATTTTAAAGATATGAAGCTACATTGTGTATCAAGAAGTTGTAGAGTACGGTTGGATATGCATAGGTTTGAGGTAAAAACTGTCCAACATGTATACTCTTTTCTTCGACAGTGCGCCGTTGAACCAAGGAATAACTTTCATGTATATCATATTATTTACATGCACACTTTCTAAATGCATGATAAATGTAAGTATAATAAAAAGCAATTTGCATTCCGAATCACACAATAAGCCCAGCCTAAAAATAGTCCATGCGCTGGTTAATTTAACTTCATATCAGTGGAATAAGATATTTCAAATGTAACGCACGTATTCATAAATACATTTTATTTCAATAAACATACGTATTTACTCTAATAAAATAAGAATAAAATCTTAAACAATTATTATGAAACATATTTTAGACATAACCTTGACGCAAGTTACTTAAATATACTGTGGTGTCCAATACCTATTTTTAAAGTGCCTTGTGGAACACAGCATTAGTTAGCAATGATCACAAATTATGTAATTAACGCAACAACGCAACAAATCGTAGGTAAGATATCAAGTTGCACATTTCAAAATTCAAATCGTTTACTTTGTTTCGTTTTAACAAATATTATTCAGCAATTTTCATTTGACGAGTTTTTTTATGAGTATAATATTTATATTAAGAAATTATATTGTTATGAGAGCGAAGACGATGTGACTACAGATGCATATTTCCAAAAAGCATTTCACGTTTAAAATGTGTGTTGTAGTCCAGGCAAAATTGTACTTACGGCCCTGCTTATAAGTATACATAAATGTCAGTGTTAATTTGGATGGGATATAATACAACAAATCTATATAATTCCTTTAATTAGTGGACCTCGACGTAATCCGAGAACAGCTGTATGTGGTATATGTCGACATATTGACTTGTATATGAAAATCTCCAACAATGAACACAACAAGCATTAAATATACCATAACGATTTAGGTTGTTACATATGGCTGTTGATGTGTGTATATGTATTTTACATTTGTAGCAATTAAAATACACTCGTTATAATGTTCTAGTAATGTGAACGTGAAACATAATGTAATAAAGACGCCCTGTAAGAAGTAATCTTTGCTTTGATTTTTTCATAGAGCTAATGCACAACAAAGCACTTTCTATGGAGTGAGCTCATGTTTATGCAATAAAACAATTACCAGTGAACGTGTGCATTTTGTGGTGAAACTTCTAATTTGGTTTTATTTACAGATACGATGTGTTACAGAATTTGCACTATATTACGTCTGTACAATCCTGATACATTTAATATCCAACCAAACGTAAACTGTGTTATCATTACTAGTGTTACGATTTAATAGCATTATCAAAGTGTTTTGAAAAATGTATCGCATCGTTTATTTATATAGTTTTTATATCGATCATGTCACATCAGTATTATTAGCAAGTTCACTGTCCAGTACAGCATGGAATTCACAGGAGCATGCATCTTTGTTGAATGGGTAGTTCGGAAAAAAAATAATATTTAAAAACAAAAAAAAACAGCGTGCGACTTTGAAATGTGTCAAACAAGTCTCGAAACTAACCTAAACGCGTGATCTCTTTAATTAACATGTGACACACAAATCTCACGCAAGCTAGTCGTACATTATCGCTTATCAATTTGGTGAACAAACCAAATGACCTAGCGAATAATTGGTGTTTGGTGTAACAAACACGATCAAATTAATCAAGTCTCTACCCTCAAATGGGATTTAACCAAATTATTTCTGAGAATAGCCCTCTTAATCTTTAAGTCAAAGGTTTATTTTTAAGTATATGTTCCGTATAACCCTTTCACATTATGTGTGTGCTTTGTTCCTGTCTGCATTACGTAAAACTAGCGCAATCAAAATCTGTATAACATGTTACCGACAGTAAACATGTCTATGTTTCTTTCTAACACTTGTTTTATTGATCAATTATAATGATTTTACTAAGTTACTTTTTATTCCATATATGCGTTTGGTAAAACACTGCCATAATACTAAGCTGTGTAATATGAGTGACAAGCATACACACGAAACGCATATTATAAATAATATTCACGAACTAATATCCCAGCAAGAGTCCTTATTTATAGTTAATTGCAGACTAATGCGACAGTGATAAATGTGATTTCGTGTTAGCAATGGCACAGAAAAAGTAGATAGCATTGTGACGATCAATGCATATGATATGTTTTATTAAATTATAGCCGTACCGATATTTTGAAAGAAGACTGTTGGGTTTAATATCGCCTTTGTGTATTATGCATCCTTATAAACGTCCTTGAATAGTATGTGTTCATTGCAACAACACGCATCACAAAAATAGCATACATATTATATATCGGTATATTGTTTTCATGTGTTGAGAGTTCGTAATGGAAATGGTACAATTCACACATTTGGATTGGATAATTTGCTAAAATAATCTAGCAAACTTGATTTTGCTAACTATTTTATAGCTCTAGCCATTAGATAAACTTGATAAAAGATAAACCACTGGTTGAGTCCTGACGTCATATAAAGTACTGGTACCTTTATATTTAGCCCGTTTTGAAGCATGTACATGTATGGTTTAGAACCATTTCCAGCTGTCATGGGTACATAATATGTGTATTGTTACATAATGTAATGTTTATTGAAGTAAGAAAGAAGTACACATATTTTTAGCGGGGTCGTTCTTTAATTTGTTTAATCAACAGAACTAAAATAATACATATCGGAAAAAAACGGAATTTAGTCAGAGAACAAAAATGTGAAAATGATCTTTATTTAATGAAAATAACAAACTAATTCACAGTTCAATCTCAAACAATTAGGACATATTGCGATACGGATTATATATAATAACGTTTTGTGTGTCGCATAGTAACACTTAACACATCACATTTTCTTTGATAAGAATATCACATATGTGTTTACCAAAACATTGTAAATAATAAACACACATTAACAGTGTACGTATATTTTCAAAACAAAACATGATCGATTTGTTCAAAATAATATGAAGTAAAACCAAAGTATTTGGACCGATCGGGTTAATAACCGAAAATCATAACGACAAAAGGGCGTGTATGGGCCAATACATAACGACAATGCACATGTACACGATTCGGCCTTCAATTGGAATTGATATATTATTAAACACCGCATTTTCCGACGCTATTTTATTTTCAGAACCTCATTTTTTGACGTTAATGATTACGTTAATAAATATTCTAAAACTAACGTTGTTTACAATGGTTTGTTATATTTGATAGAATATCTGCTAAGATTATGTTTAAAAATAAAATGTATCAGTAAAGGTAAACGTTATGATCGCGATAACGTTTTATTACAATATAAAGAAGTGAAACTCCAGAAGCTGCAGCAGTATTGCAGTTTTATCATACACACCTTTGTGGTCCTTTATTTATGGCAAACAACAAATTGCCAAAACGGTACAGTACGGCACAAAACGAAACAACATATACACATAGTAGAATAAAGCTGGGGTCACCGCCTTGGAACGGTCAATGCTAAGCATTGGGGGTTTAAACCGGTTATAGAGCGCTCAACCTCACACTTGGCCCAGCAATATTCATGATACATATAAGCGTAAATAAAATTTAACAAGAATAGGAAAACATTTCGTAAGACATGAGCTTTGCATATTGATGATTAAATCAGGTTAACATCTGCTATTATATGGCGTTTAAGAATTGCCTTTTATGTGATTTCATTATGCCCAAGATGCCACCAAATAACAGCATATCGGGTTAATGTAAAATCTAATTAACGTATATCATATAACTATGTCCGTATATTTAATTAGATATTTAGTAACAGATGTAAGCCTTACATCGAAATTAACACGTTTCAGAATACCTATTCTGTTCTGAAACGGCATTAACGGTATTATATTAGGCATTTTAGTGAATCATAGTGGTTAATTAAAAAAACGTCACATGACAATGCATTGGCAAGTAGCCCACTCAATGAATAGTGTATACTGTAAATTGAACAATGAGCATTTAAACACAATAACTGTTAAAAATCGAATATCCGTTACTATTTACATTTTGTTTACTTATAAGATGTTTTACTATTTTCAATACACACATATACTAAATTGACTTATAGTCATGCGAACATATGAACAGATGTACAGGAAAAGGGAAATTGAATACATAAAGAGCTTACTGTTGCCATATGAAAGGGATTTATTATCATGTAGCGGTATTAACATTCGATATAATCCGTGTTATGCCATTAGTGTGGCAGACACATGTATTACATATACAAACGTTCGTTTCTGTGCATTGGTCTATTTCGTCACATATGTCACTATCATAATGAATTAATTGCATTCCAATTATATTCGGCTCATTTAGATAGCTTCTTAGTGCAGATGTGACCGCATGTGTAATTATGCAATATTTCCACGATATGCATCATCAATTATGTCCATATAGAGCTGAACTGAACAGATATATTTGTTTCAAATGTACGAATTATGAATTATCGGTTTATTTTGAACCACCAACATTTATGTAATTATATATCACTTAATTAAAGTAATCGTGGAATAGAATGGATAGTATAATATAACCCTTAATGAATTTCAAACGACTGAAATCACACACCAAACCACACAAAGTAGAGTGCGATAATTGTAGTAGTTCGAATCCCACATGTACTATACTGTTTTTCGTATTAATTCCTTGAAGTTTATCCCGGATCTTGTCACGCGTAGAAGATATATGCGTTCCGCTTTTTCTCCATAGTTTATAATTGATATATCGTGCTTTTCTACCACAATCACCAGAAACCAAACCGTCACAACGTATAGTAGCCGTTATGTTGCGTTCATATTAAATCGAAATAAGGCAAAAGTACCAAAATGTAGTACACTTTTATTGATTACCATCGACATTTGGTAGCTCAATAAGCTATTTTTACACTGTATCGCGCTGCAATCGAAATGCTCACATATATTTAACTTTCTAGTATTATGTACATATTTAAAGTTAAATTAACGTTATTCATTTAATTACTGTTAATTACATAACATGATTTAATTTGCATTTACACACACCAGATACAAATTATAAATATCTTAATGTGTTGTATCGTTCGTAACATCACTCCAGATTTCTAAAAGATTGCCAAATAAAAACGTAAATAGTATATATATAAATATTAAAAATAGTGCAGACGAAAACTTTATAAATGTATACCAACCCTTATAATGTACTTATACTGGTCCTCATTATATACATTTTTTAAGATAATATGCACAGAGACGAATACGTGTGACCCGTGTATCCCCACCATTATCAGTTCATATAGACGAGGAACTTACCTGTCAGTGCCTTGAAATGTAGGTATCACAATTGTAATCCACCACGGGTGTACATGTATGCCTTCGTAATTTATTATAATTTAAAACCACTACACGTTGTTCCCACACTCATATGATGCGCGTAAACCAATTACCGAAGATTCGTTGAGTTTCATAAATCAACTCATGTATTTATGAAGAGAAATGAACGAAAGCTGATATGATTTCTCCTGAACACATACGATTGCCAAATAATAATATCGGATGCGATATTTCTGAAGACAGCAACGTGTTGCCGACCATAATATATCACACGAAAGGCAGTACTGAAATTTTTTTCATTTTTATTTTTATAGATAATTCTATACTGACAACACATGCGACTTGTCATGTTAAATACGGGTTGCACACTTACTCACTTACATTTAAGGAAGTAGTGTTGCCTAGCAACAAGATCTAAATGTTTGAAGGAACATATTGATAACAACACTCGTTTGGGTGAACACGAAGATAATCCAGTAAATAACATATGTCGTGAGATTGTTAATAAGGCAAGGACATTATAATTATTTGGCCATGCTTTAACTATTAATATTACAAAACAAAGAAGCATACGATTGCATTTTATTGTACTTATGATATCAAGAACATTTTGCGAAAAATTACTTTTCAATGACAAAAAAAGACTACACTTTGTTTCACCGCAGCATTAAACATGTTATGTTTAGTATTGCGTTGTTTGTATTATTTATAGTATAACGTGTTATATAGGACTAAGGTAACTTGCCCATTATGAGGATTAGCGGATGGTAAGACGATATAATGCTTTTGGAATTGCATCATTCTTGTATGTATTCCGAAAATTGTATTTTATCCAAATACTACTGTAACGACTTCCCGATCTATGTCTTGAACACGTTTAAGATTGTTAAAGTACATAACCACACATAATATTAAATGTATGCTATACTGATATCAGTTCGAATGAAAGGAACTTGCGATTCTTCAATGGAATTTAGTTCTTTTGTAATAACTACGTTAATAACTTTTTCCACTGTTACAGACAGCTTTTAATTCTCAGCTCCAATATCTCCGCAAACAAGAACTGACCTTATCATCACTTGCATCCTCAAAGTCTAGTGCATCAATTCTGTTTAAACCGATCTACGTGAATTTGATATAACTGCACTTACATGTACTTGATATTTAAATAATTCTTGCTTATCTAGTCATCATTTCTTGACATTTTGTACCAGCCAATCCGTAAAGACCGCTCTCTTTCAACTCTTTCAACTCATATTGTGGTGCTGCTATAGACGTGAACAAAAAGGTTATGCTGTAAAAAACATACAATATATTTAATTAAACAGATTGTGCATGGATTTAGGTTCTTCCTTTCAGAACATAAATAAAGTTCATTTTGGGATTTTTTGTGTGCCGGTATATCTTATATACAAGCCATTGATGACTCGTTGGGGTCGGCCAAATAACACGTTAACATGAGGTTATGATAATAAATGATTTGTTTATAAAATGCTCTGCCTGTACAATTTACACAATATATCTTTATAATTAAACGCAATGTATTCAAGAGCCAATACATTCGACCGTAAAAACATATTTCAAACATTAATTATGCATGTGTAAGCATCCGGAGAACTATAGTACTTTTCTGGCTAACCCCTTTTAAAACAAACTGTTCGTTACCATTGCAATATTTTTGGAATACACAACTATACAAACATTTTATTTCAAATTAAACGTTTTATCAACACCACTGAAAATGTATTTGAGTGAATAATACTAACATAGACTTCTATTTGTTTTTCGTGTTAACTTATTTCTAGAACACACACACGCACGCAGGTACGCACGCATGCACACACGCGAACTCAATATAGTGTAATGGCTTGTTATTCGACTGTTAGGCATGTATCCGACATTCTAAACACATTTCACGAAGACTTAGATAATATCCTTGAGGTCAGAGTGGTATGATACTGATATGGGTAAATACTTTTAATAGTTTGAAGCATAGCAAAAATGTTTATCAAGCATTAATTCGGGTTAAGTATTATAATTGTTCTCTAATCAAGGGTCTATACTCGTATAAGATCCATTGCTTTGTATGCTGTTAATAAACTGTATTCCATTGACGTAGCTGATGATGGTAGTTTATGTATGTATTCATGTTTTAAATTCGGTACACAAAACTGCCGTTAAATTGCAATCAGACATAAATAGAGTTTCGAACTAGATTGTTTAATAATATGTAAGCTCTAATTGCCTCAAATCAGGATCAATACTAATATATTGTAAAATAAATACATTCAAGCTCGATATACACATAGTACATACATGTGTAAACTAGATAACAATTGGTGTATACCTTAAATTGCACATGACTGGTTTGTATTATTTATTCATACAATTTTGAATAGGTTGTTTTTTAAACTTCGAATCCTCTTGACAATCTGTGTTTTGAATGGTTATAGAAACAGGATAAGCTGTAGGTATGAATCGACGCAATGATTGTTTGAAAATATTTGCTTATATTTATATACGACAGGTGGTAGAGATATGTATGGCTATTTAACTAAATGAGACGTTTACAATGCTTATAATCCTAATAGGTATGACAAAATAACGTTAAGTTCCTAAATGAATTCATCAATCTCTGGGGCATGGAATGTGCATTATTCATTTAAAATGGTTAAATAAATACACAACATAAAAAAACTTTTTTCTTAGTATCATAGTTTTATCATCGTATCAACTGTTATGCTCTGCCTTCGGACATGATAGTGTTAACAAAAATAATTGCAGCATTCCAATTAACACCCACTGGTTAACTTTAAACAATGTTTGAATACATAATATTTTGCAAATCAATTTGATTTTTGTTTGTGTTCACGTATGCGACTAATCACAAACAAGCGAATATTATCACATTAATTTATTGATGTCTAGTTTATTTTTAAATCAGTTTAAAATACGTATTTGATATAACATAGAAGCGAATAGTCAAACAGTTATTCTTATGTTTAAGTTTAATTAAGTTTTTACCGTAAATTATTTCCAATTTCTCTGTTTATTCTCACCTGCTTTATAATCGCCTTTATATTTTTGTTTCAGTTTTTTTTCGCTATCAAAGAATACACAGTAGTTATGCAGCTTTCGAACAACTAGACACTGCATTCTTATGGGTTATTTCTTAGTGCGCTTATGTCAAACTATACGGTCTGATGTTTTCAAATCCAATAAGTGATACATACGGAACGTCATTAAAGGATAAAAAAGTGCACGCTCATTCAGTTCCGGTCAAATTAATCTCGTCAACGATACTATGTCTTGGTGGAAGTAAGACTAGATTTAATGTGTGTTTGTCATGTTGATTATTAAGCCGAATCCGTATCATATCATTGTGTGGTGTATGGTTTAACCATGATAGACCTTGGTCATGTGCATGTGATAAACATACATTTAACATTAACATCAATACCTTATTTAGTCGAATCTAACACAAATGTTAAAAAAGAGAAAATAAATATGAATATAATTGTGATTAGTTATTGCGTTCGCTAGATATCTTGTTTACTGTAGTAAAAAAAAATAAAGTTTGTCAGTAGAATTATATTTTAAGCTCATGCATTATTATATTTTAAGCATTTTCCATTCTTATTTAACACACGGTCTAGAATCGATTGATTTACAAATTTTAGTGAAACATTCTAGAGAAAAAAAACTTATTTTTTTACATCGAAGAATGTTTGTATATATATGCATGTGATACGACATGTGCATATTTAATAATAAGTATGAATTCTATGTGAACGCCAAATTTACCTTTGTTCCATCATGTATAATTCCAAACTAACAAATAGAATTACAAGTAAATTGAATTATGCATGCGTCCTTGTGTTGAGCTGCCGTGTTTCTCATAACGTATATATAGAAAATTATGTTAGTATTATTGTGTACTTGAATTTAATCCGACGAGTTGAAGAAAGATTTACAAGGCGTGGTATTTTAACGCATACACAATAAAATGTTTTGGTTTCGGTGAATGATCAAATTTTGATTTCACCCGAGGTCATATACAACATATTTACATTTACATTTGCAATTTGTTACCGGTCCATACATCCGAAATTGCATCTGTCTAGCAGTGACAGTTACTTACCTTTACATCTTAAATTGCCTGACTTTAGAATATCAACACAAAAGTAAAATCATCACCTACTTTAAAAAAAGAGTTTGATAGATTTTGACGCTAAAATACCGTCAGAAAAGCTTCGCCAATGTAATGTTATTTATGTAGCCGCATACAACAGAACTTTGATTTCACAAGAGGTCGAATAAAAACACATTTACATTTGCAACCCAAGCAAACGAATTAGACCAATAAACAAAAGCAACAACATTTACAGTTATAGCAGAAATAATATGAAATTAATACCACAGTAAAACGTGAATGTAGGCTTCAATCGCGATACTATAATAAATATGTCCGATGTATGTGATCAAAGTTTACTGCCAATTATTAATGTTTTATTCTGCATTATGTTTCGTAGGTCCATTGATGGTAGTTTTATGCTCCCCATATATATATATTGGGAGCATATAGTTGCCAGTTTGAAGATCCGTTATTCCTTCCTTCCTTTCGTCACACTTTTGTTACAGAGTATAGCGCCTTCAATACTTTACCGATCTCTTTCATATTTGGCAGGTAGGTACCTTGCATTGACCTCTACCTTTTGATGAGGATTGAAGTCACTGGGATCAGGGTCAAGGTCACCGAGACTGATAATAGATTTTCTCAAGGTCACATTTTTTTCCTCAAAATTAACTTATATATCGACAAAGCATCATTGGGGAAAATCCATCAGTTTTACTGATATCCTTGTTTATTACTACAAACCTAAAGGACGATAGAAGCTGACGCCAATATTGTTTACATTGACATTGTTTTTAATTAGGGGAAATATTTATTTTGTTTTCGTGTAATATTTAATTGTGCGTATGTTAAATACAGTCAAGAATACATAGACAAGACTAAATGGTAAACGAGTGTTTTTTTTATTGCACTCGGGTATGTTTTCGGTTTTATTGTGCTTTGTTATGTTCGACCAAGCGTTCAATTGAAATATCATGTTGTCGTGTGTTAAATTAATCTGCTCACGACAATAAAGCGTTTGGACTTAAAAATCACACAACAGCTTTTTTGTGGGGATTACACATTGTTGAATGTCTAGGTACAAAATATCATTTAATATAGTAAACAAAGCTACACCATGGCATTTTCACACAGGTTTATTTGGCAAGAAAGAGGAAGATTTATTGTCCATCTGGTATGTCATATGATGTGCATCGGTGATGTGAGACTCTGTCAGGTGGAGGATGTCAATATGTCGGTATGCTGAAGAACATGATTACTTCTGATATCGATATAGTTTAGTCTGACTTAACGATCATTGTCAAGGGTTTCAACATGTCAAGTGGTTTGGTTAATATACATTTAATTTCAAACAAAACTTGTAGATGTACTTTGATTTATTTTTCATCAATGACAATTATGTACATTACATTGAATGTTTTCAATCTGCTCAATGCCACATATGCCATTCCAGGTTTCAGAGATCTTTCAAATGTCACAGCTATGCTATCAACAGTCGTATCCTGTATTTTATGTATTGAATAGAGAACGTGCAGAACAAAGTAAACTATAGTATTCGATAGTGTTAACAAAATATATTCGGTCAAAGGAACCGTACGTTCTTTGTTCCATCATAATTTGCAATAATGGCAGTAAGAGTGAAGATGCAATTTCCTCAAAATGTGTATCCATGAGGATGCTTATAGGACTCCTATTTTCACCATAAGGAATGTTAAAAACATTGTCAATTCTGGATCGACATGTTCTGCGCAAGTATTATAGTTTACTCCACGAGGGTTTGACTGAAGATCATCATTATCGGCATCAATCAGCACTTCGTTTTTGTTTTCAGCTTTAGTAGAAGAGTATGTTTCATCAATATTATTGTTTTTTTTGTAACATTTGGGAACCTCTTTGGGCTATGTCAGCAGCATGGCAAACATCATTAATGACATAAGAGACGCGTAATTCAGGCGGTTTAAACCCCACATGCTTTGTATTTACCGTTTTCTGTTTTATGTCGTGTTGTATGAATTCGTTTTTTTAACTGCATGGGCGTTTTTGTACTTGCCTTTAATAACAGTCAATCAGTTGAGCGTCAAAGAAAATTTCGCTCCTGATAATTTTTCTGAAGTTTCATTGAACCTGAATATTCCGTCCACAGCATAACATCCTCTATTTGACAAACGTGTTCCGATTGCTTGTTGTCATGAAC
This sequence comes from Dreissena rostriformis, assembly GCA_007657795.1. Lineage (NCBI taxonomy): Eukaryota > Metazoa > Mollusca > Bivalvia > Myida > Dreissenidae > Dreissena > Dreissena rostriformis. The sequence continues at coordinate 304,866 of VMBQ01000159.1, forward strand.
TAATGTATGTTGTGTAATCTGTTTTTAAACAATTGAAGGGTATTCATACTTTTTCGGTAAGCAGTTGCACATATTGTACTTTCTGATAACTCTATTTTTGCTTCTTCATTTAAACTTTACATTTATAAGTCTAGCCTGTATTAGATATTCTGGTAAATTCGTATACACTCCTTCATCCACCGGATATTCAACATATTCAGCATTAGAATGAAGATTGTTTTGCCCTTGGCAATAGAAGAGGTTTCATGAATGGATAGCGCGGACGAAACAAGCACACTTCTCGTAATATAACGACCTTTAATTTAGTATCAGTGGTAAAGTTAATTGGTGTGCAAGTGGATCTGATGGCAGTTTGTGTTCACAAAGACTTATTTTGCTAATGTTAAATAACCATCCCATATATATGGACGAGTTTTCTTCCAGATCTATTAATGTTTGTGTTATGCGCTCTTAAGGTTACATGTAATTATTTTAACACTTTGCTTATACATGTGTCTGGTAGAGCATGAACAAATGCATTCGGATAGTTCACAATCGATTTATAACAGGTAGTTAGCACTAGATCCTGTTTTCCTTCCTCAAGTCTAAGATTATTAATGTATTCTAGAACCTGTATCGTGTATCATGTTAATTTATTCTAAACAATAGAATCCAGTGTTCACTTATCAAGCTTTGACCTATTCTGAGACGTCCAAGTCAATATATTTTATTGTTCCTGATACAAGTATGAATAATTGGTTTAAACATATTACGTATTGACCGCACACTGGCAATACAGCAAACTAAAAATATAAACCTGGCATATTCAACAAGGAGAGTAATCAGATTCAATATGAATAATCCACTGATAAATGCAGGCACTTATCCTTACGAAATCGGACACTAAGCTGTATATTAAAGTATAATTTATGTCCAGCTTCCGATAAAATGTACATCGCAATAAATGCGGGCTATGCCGTGTGTATTTGAGTTTACGTTAATCATTTGAGTGGAAATACTTACTTCAAGGAGAAAAAATTCACATTGACACGTCGTTGTCTATTATATTTAGAAAACCACGTGAAATTCGTATTGCTCAAACAAGGCAAGTAAATCTGAAACCCAGCACAGTTGTGAATTTGAATTTTTAAACAAAAACTAATATCAGGCTGATATAAGAAGCCTTATGTGAAGTTATGTGTCATATATCTGCTACGCGTTAAAATGCAACCATAATTAAGAAATAAAAAGCACATATTTAACTTTTAACGTCAGATTCTATGACACAAGGCAGACCTCACTTGGAATACACATTACGCGGGCTGCCATATCTAAAGAGTACATATTTGACTATCAACCGTTTTTTAAAATACACGTTTTGTGCTAAATGCGCGAATATTCATGAAACAGTTATTGTTGTGAACTATTTTCATAAAGCTACTATTTATATATATTTTATATGATATTGTGTAAATGCCGCAGTTGGTGTAACACACACTATCGAATAAATCATACCCTCATATGGGATTGCAACCAAAATTATTTCTGAGAATGACTCTTAATCTCAAAGTCAAAATATAAATTTTATCTTGCGATATATATATATATGTTCTATAACCGTTCTATAACCGTAAAATTACTTACGTGTATTTGTCTGTCTGCATTAAACAATATTGCACAATCAAATTCTGTGTAACATGTTACCGACTGTAAACACACATATGTTTGTTTCTAACACTTGTATTATTTATCAATTATACATATTCTACATAATCAAAATACTCTTTAATCCATACATGTGTTTGGTACATAACTGCCATAACACCTAGCTGTGTTATATACATTTGTAAGTGACAAGCATACACACGAAACACATATTATAAATAATATTCACTAACTTATATCCCAAAATAATCTATATTTATAGTTAATTGCAGACTAATGTGACAGTGATAAATATGTTTTCGTGTTAACAATGGCACAGAAAAAGTAGATAGACTTGTAACGATCAATGCATATGATATGTTTTATTAAATTATAGCCGTACCGATAGTTTGAAAGAAGACTTGTTTGGTTTAATATCGCCTTTGTATATTATAAAGTATGCATCCTCTTTAACTAATTGTTAACGTCCTTGCATAGTATGTTTTAATGGTTTTACATAACTACATTCATCAACACAATATCAAAAATACTATATAACAGTATATTGGAGTAATTTGTTGAGTACTAGTAATTGAAAGAGTACAATTCACACTATTTTGATTAGACAATTAGCCAATAAAATATAGCAAACCGGATTTTGTTAACTATTTTATGACAAGCCATTAAATGAATTTGAGAAACTATAAACCACTGGTTTCAATGGGGTCTGACGACGTCAAAGCGTAGTCCGTTTCTCTACGACGTCGGGTATATGTTTTACTACGAAACATCGTTAATACACATGCCAACGAAGTGCAGATCCCGTACTTCGTTGAGTAGCATATACATTATATTTGTAGTTCGTTGCACAACCAATACATACTCTGTGCAAAACCTATACATAAAGGGACTTGACATTTCCTTCCAAACAAAGCATTTGAATGATTAAAATATACATGTGTATGTTCGAAACCTGTTTTGTACTTTAAAATGTTTAACGTACAGTGTATCAAAGTAACTTGTAGTTTCATTTAGGTTGCAATACTGTCATTGGCTATTTTAAGAGAATAAACACCTTATGCATTACTTCAAATCAATATATTTCGATTTTAGCTCAAAATCAATGTAACGGTTGCATCAACGCGTATTTGTAATTAGTTTGTTATTGAAAATAAGTACCTTACATTACTTGATGTTCCGTTCTCTAATCCATAAATACCAGAAAAAAATAAAACTCGTCTGATAAAGTAGTGTATTGACACANTACCTTTATTGTTCTGAAACGGCATGTGAACTATTATATAAGGCATTTTAGTGGATCATAACGGTTATTACAGAACGTCACAAAACAATGCATTGGCAAGTAACACGATCAATGAAATTAAATATTTCAGTTTGTAAATTGAATCCCCGAACCATTAGCATGTAAACACGTTAACTGTTTAAAAATTGAATATACATTAGTTTTTAAATTTTGTTTAATTATACGTTGTTATACTTTACACTATAAATGCGCCTCATTGTTTAATTGATCATTTATATTAAGTGTTTCTATGTCAATAGTCGGAACAATCCACGGAAAAAAATTTAATCACCAATTTCCTAGCTGGCGCGTTAACTTCAATAACTATCTTTGTTGCAAACTTTAAAGAAAACAAACCGGTAAAGACGGCGAAACATAAGTGCAACACGTGCAATAGTGTCTAATTGGAATATATCAAAGGGCCAGTTAAGCATACTTAACTAAGTATATGGAACCTCTTATTAAATGCTTAAGGTCGACATATTTCAATCGATACAAACCAGACCGAAACAGTGGAGTTGTACGCTATTAACTTGCATCGTGCTTGTCTCGATCGCTTCGTATTGTTATCGTAAGCTTGAGCATGACCTGACTGTTGTTTTGCTTTTTGTTGTTGTTCTATTGAGCTGTGATTGTTAATGGGTAACGAATAATGGGCGACGTGTAATGCGTCGTTATACATAGAACAATAGTTTTTGTTTGTATTTATTGAAACCAGATGCAGTTATATGTATGTTTTGTTTTTATATTCAACTATTATATTTAATTACCGTGGATGAAATTATTAATGTTAACACGGTGTTAATTAATTGCTTATTATAGGCATTATAATGTGTTGATAAGACACGTATTGCCCGCCATTAAGCATCAACATAATTAATATAAAACGGACGCCTTACCAAGAATATTTGCATGTTATACACTGAGCAATATTCATAATTTTTGCAAAGGTCCATTACGTAAATTATCAACACATTAGCACACTGAGATATTCATTTTGTTTTATCAACGAGCCTAGCATATTGTAAAGTAACATCTATTTGATATTGCGATACGAATGCACGTAAGATAAATATTTAAATATAATAGATGAAACAACCTTACTTGATTTAAGTAACATATGTGTTGATACACGCTCGCCATTAACCCGTACACAATCTAGCACATTGTCACTAATAAGTTCTTCTCTCAATTGAACGAAATCCACACACTTCTCTCGAGAATATTAATGTTAACGAAACGTATAAATAACAACTTTAGCAATAAATCAATTATAACTACATCCTTCTAAAAATAGTTACAGAATCCCACGTTGATAACTGCTCTACATGTAATCATCAGACATTAACAAATTATTGCTAACGTGAAACAAAATACAATGTAAGAGTAAAGTTAAACACGTATTTCTATGTTCAACTTGATTAACCATCGCTTAAAATAACTTTGGAATAGATTGCATTTAGTATGTATGATTATTGGGTAAAACAAGAACAGTGTAAGTTTGTACATGTATTTCTATATTCAGTCATTTGTATGCGTTGATCGTTCAGAATATATGGGTGTTTGTGAGATTTTCAATTTGAATTGATTAACTGAACTTACGTTTGGTTTTTTCGAATTTGGGTCTCGTTCTTTATTTTTATTTTATTTTGATTTTGCCAGTTCCTATCGTTAGTAACTACCTAACGTTTTCCAGTAATTTAGACCTCTAAATGAACACTTATTTTAATATCTAGTGAGCATTGCTGTGTTAGGAAAACGGTCAATCCTCCGAGTGTTGCAATAGCCGCTCATTAACAATGACACCGTTAACTTTAACGTTTGTTTTCACTAATTGTGTTTTTATAGTTGTACGATAAGTTTAACGATCTACAACATGTACATAATTTATTTTATTATTTTATTTCCCTTTTGTCTATCATAAGTGTGCGAAGTTGCAATAAAATTACTATTAATCTTTAATATAATACAACAGTTAATTTACCCGACATGTTCGCATATAATATATTTATAACACATGTTCATCAATTGCCCTACTAATTTTTGTTCAATACTTAAGTAGTCGATTTATCCCCAGCTTTGAAGAGAAACAAAATGGCTATGCGAACATTAACTGTTTTTCCTCATTCTTCTTCAGCGAGTTTCATAATCAACCTCGTGAATCTCTCATGGTGGATCTGTTCAATCATGATTTGCCATCTAATAATTCAATTGACACAAGCGTTAATACAACTGTATTAATTTATTCGCTCGTAGCGATGTATATCACTCATCGAGCAATATTATCCATATAAATTATCATGAATACTACCCTTTACGGGCCCACTGAACGTGAGTTAGAATCCCAGGCGGATCACATAACGTGTGCGGGGATTGGACGTGAAAATATTTCAACTTTCATTAGCCCCTACATCTCAATAAAGTTGAGTAAATATAAATGTTCTAAAAAATGTCCATATAAAAAGATAACGTATATGTATATCGATGAAACGTAAATTAACGTGCCATTATTTACTATTTACATCAGAACGTTACATAATATACATCATATACATTGGGGAAACTGGCACATTTAGTTTTCATAAAAATAAGGAAGCACGAAGCGAACATCGCCTGCATTATAACTGTTTTTTTAAGCGTCGATTGATTAAATTGGTTAAATTTCCATGCAGAATTGGACAGTATAACCAATGTGGTGCCGCGATTATTATACATGATTAAGAAATACGGTCAGGCTATTTCCCCACGTTAAATCAATAACATAGAGTATTTGAGAGAACAATATCGGTATTTTTGTTTACATTTTAATGTTCAAAGTTTGTAAGACTAAGTCAACTTCGATAAAAGGTATAATTGTCCTCGGAACATCCGATACAATTAAGAACCCAAAGGACTTATTTTAAAAAGAAAGTCAATTTTGTTTATTTTATCTCCAACACATGTTTTAGTGTTGTTTGTATTATAAATCTAAATTTTACATGTTTTGTAGTATATTTGCCGAACACGTGATTTCGATTTTTAAAAGAAAAACAACAACCTTGCCTACTTGTATATTGTTTCATAAACATGTACGTTATTTAACTGCATACAGAAGAATACCAAAACCACCAAATTTAATGCGATTTTATTCTCCCAGGTCTGTTGATGGCTGCTTTGGACGTATATTGACGGCAATAAATTGACTTCCTACAAGAATGCAATCAAAATACAACATTATCCTTGAGAATGTCCTTATCGAGTGTACATGATGACATCGCCAATAAATCATTTTCCGTTTCTAAATAATACCTTCTCATAAAGAGCATCCCATGACGACTTTGTATGTCACTAATCGCAGGAATATAGCACAAAAATACTGTTACGTGGATTACAAGTACGGAGTACACTAAGGTCAACAATAATAGTCCATGGTATGACAGTAAGTGCACATTTATTGTTGTGTAGAATTTGACAACACTAAACGTATACCGGCCTTTGAGCAGACCAGTAAGACACATATACCAACTAGTATACGAATATAGTAATCGCGCTTCATATAGTTTTGTATCAAATTGATTTACAATAGGATATGCAAAAGGGTCCATGTATTATTTAATACGCAGGGTCGAGGTCAACAAAACGGTCATCTATGAAAAACACTCTGTTTTCGCCGTGTTGCTTTGCGCTTAAGGCGATTGACGCATTTACCTACTGAGTATTCAAGTACTAGGGGTACTCTCTGATCATTTAGTATAATTGACAATCGGATTAGTATGCAATGAAAAATGCGCAATTTCGTTTCCAGGGTACTTGATGCAAGGGTGTTATTCTTATGAACAGTTTGTCTATGAGAAATGCCATAACTTTGTATTTATCAGTCATGTGCATGCGACTCTGTCGTTTTGTAATAATATGTGATGCGTTTTTATTCTCCAATATAATAATTTAAAATATATTATAGTGACACATCATGATATAAATGCTAAAATTACATTTATATGGTGTCTTTTTGATTCAGGGCTGATTTTGAAACTATGTATTTGTCTCCCGAAATAAATTATAAGAATCTGAGAAGCTCATATGACAATATAAACCAGTAATAAGTCCACCTGACGTGCATTTGGTTAGCTAATGTTTACGCGAAGACACCTTCCAGACTACCTGGACAACGAATTATAAAAATAACGGTTTGGTTTTTACCTTTTTTCCATAATTGGCAAGCACTATAACTGTGCAAATGTTTTGATTGTATCCATACAAAACAAGAACTATGCTTAGGCTGTTAATTAGTTTTACATATGAAATTCGAAATCGTAAATAACTTGTATCAAAACATGTTGTAATATGTCTCGCATATAACCACATATTCTTTTGTATTATCAAATGTGTCCATAGAGGGTGCATGTTCGTCAGTGCGAATGTATGAATAACGTAGAACAAGGGCATGCAACTGAGCTAAGTCAAATATTATTATAATGTTTGTATAAAAAGGACCTTCTAGTACCGTATATACATGGAATTTTGGAATCAAATTTCGAAATGCGAATAGGAAGACAATGTTGCATCAAGGTGAATAGTCTTTGTTATGTTTCGTAACGATGTGAAGTTGAAACTGTTTGTAGCAGATGACGATCATAACCTTGATCAAAAAATTGTTTTTATTGACAAACCTTACATGTTCCGTCTAAGGCGTATAAGTTATATGTTAGTTTTAGTGTATGTGTTTACATACATTACCCTCATTATAGTAAACATTTAAATAGTTAACCAAAAAATAGTCTTTGTGCATGTGTCGTCCCTTATTCGTTGCATTGACGACAAAAAATAATGATAAAACGTTACGTGTGCATCTGGAAATAAAATCCATATGTTATCGTTCAATTGCAGAACGAATCTATCGGTATATTTTGGTATCTATTATTTTTTCAGAGAAAGTAATGTACCTCCGACATATGAACATACTTTCATTTCTTCATGTTCGACATGTATCTATTTTAAGTACAATATACGATTCTGTACACACTTATGTTACATTTACGTTATGATTTGACCGTAAAGTAATCTCTAAATAATAGATGCACTTGTATAGCATTTCCGCACATATATGTACTCCCGCCGACATTGAGTCCTTGGGAATAGAACGATGTATTACGATGTATGGAACACTCCCTAGATGTGTGCAAAGGGCTTAATGATATGTATTAGTTTGCATTGTTTGGTTTTTACCATGCCATAATAGATAACTCTCTAGGTAGAATTACCTTAAATTACTTGGGTCATTGGGCAGGATTAATGTGTTCGTCCTTTTATAACATTAAGAACAAATATATAGTTTTGGTCCAATCCATTATCCGTTGGAAAATTGCCATAACTGTCCTATAAATGTAGTACTGAAACGTTATACAAACTCACTATGGAATGCTTAACAACATATGTTATACTTAAAGTTTCTCATTTTAACCACTCATATATAAATAATCAACGCTTGTTCGTCTTATTCGCGTTTGTTAAATCTTGCAAACAACAATTCAAACTTCGGAATATATTTCTAAAAAAAAATCAAAGAAGGTACTGACTGGAACACATTGCAGATAATCGTTGTATACATGTCATATATATGTATAGGTAAATATTTGCATTTAATGAACCAATAACACTTTAACCATAATTCACTAGAGGCATCAGTACAACGGGAAAGAGTTGATCAAAATTGTATCTGTGAGTATTGAAGAAATAGTGTCGAACAGTTCGTAAAATAGACCCATATAAAGTATAAATAAAAAGATTAAGCAACACGTGTTAAGTTGAAGTAAATTCAAATAATAGAAAAACATGCATAAATATAAAGTTCAATGCATAATTATATTGTACGAACTGTACAAGCATATGCAAATATTTATAATTTGCGAAGTCCGAACGAAACATGACCGTTTGCCAACCCCAGAATTCTTGTGTTCTGACTCATATTAGCCCTGGAAATAAACATCACAATACTTGAGTATACATTTCAATGGAAATGCAATTTCTATTTGATTCTAAATCATTCAATAATAATCTTGCTATATAACAGCTAATATATGTTATTATACATAATTATTTAAAACAAAATTATATGTGGAGCAATGGTAAAATTAATAAGTTACCCACAATTAATCATTACGCAGTTATGTTCAATATATTTATTGTAATAATGCAACACAAGAAACATTATCATGCGAACATGTATTGTTGCAATCCGCTTTAAAGCGTGAATCAAATATAATCGTTAACCCTAGTAAAGTATCATGTTAATAAAGTATGCTGATTCTTAACAAGAAAATATTCCGTAGTAAAGTTAGAGTGTAAACGAACACTTCCTCCAACATTAGTCCAAAATCGATAAATTCTGACTTAGGACTATATTAAATGAACCAGGTCTATAATGCGTTAAACTTCAAAGGAATCATCAGAAATATGATATATAAAAAAGTTTTAGCCCCCGTTTTCGAACATGTTGCGACAGAGTTACGGAGCTTGTCACGTGGTGTTCGGCTTATTATTATTCACACGCTAACAATGGGATAAACAGAGAGTGCCGCCGAGGATTATATATAACATTCATCATAATATTTGGTTAAACATTTTGGAGGTTATTCTGTCCATATCATCAACAAATCGGAATCTTCCACTTTGGAGTTATTGTAAGTCACTACTTGCATACATTATGTACATGTGCTTTAACGTTATGACGCGATTTTTTTTGTGGAACATTTCTTTGGTCGCGCATATTTTCTCGTTTAAATACAAATTCAAACAATCTGCTCCCTTGTGAGGCTATTGAGATAAATATGGGACATATTTCCTCAATAATTTTCAATAGGTCGTAACTAAGCATTACATAAATAATGTTAACTCGTGTGCTTCATAAGTTGACAGTGGATTTCAGGAAACATTATAGGTAAATATTAAAAAGAAACATATGTGAACATTGAATTGGAGCATTTGTTGCATTCGTGAAAAAAATAAAATGAATTCTTAAAAAACAGAATAATTACTGTGCCATTATAAGGTCAAGAACATTTGAATACTCCCCATGAACTGCTCCCATTTAACATGCCTAAACTAAAATTATAATGTTTTATATCTATATAAATGGGACATTTATTCTCATTAGTAATACTAACCATTTCAGAAAAATCGCAACTTTGCTGCGACTACGAATTCTCTTAATCCTTACACCTATTGTGTTGACTGACGGATGCCGATTTACTTTTAAATTAAGTCACATAGAATCAGTATGACATGTATGCATTGATTGAAGCCACACTTGGTTGCAAAATACATAAAGTGAAGACAGTTGCTAGATATGTATATGATTAATTGACTACATCTCATAATAAAATGACCAAAACAGTATAACACCATCAAACAAAGATACCAAAAATATGACATTATAATATAAATATAATACGGTATCCTGACGTTACCCTTGTCTCAATCAGCATGAACTTGAATGTACCCTTTTAAAAGGAAGCATAATTATTCCTTTGGGGGTTTGTGGACTCGTGGTAAGGGTATCCCGACGTTACCCTTGTCTCAATCAGCATGAACTTGAATTCACCCTTTTAAAGGAAGCATAATTATTCCTTTGGGGTTTTGTGGACTCGTGGTTATGGTATAATTTGTTTTTGTTCTTGTTTTTACGTAGTACTTATAGTTTAAATTTAAATTTTATTGTGTCAATAATTGTCTTATAGCTATACACATAGGGTAGTTTTATAGTGTCTTGTTGATCTTTCTAATCTAGGGTTACTGTGCATGTTTTTTACGTAGTACTTATAGTATAAGTATAATAGAGTAGTTTTATAGTATAATTGAGTAGCTTTGATCGATTTCTTTTGAAACTGTGTTGCAAAATGTATTCGTATCAGCGATACGTCAAATGTTCTTATGTATAGCGCCTTTGAACGTGCACTCTTGTATGAAAAGGGCGCTATATAAATCCGGTATAATAATAATAATCTCATACATACGTTATCACTATAATACATGTTTTTTTTTATTTTACTATTAACATGACATTGTTTTAAAATTATTGTTTTATCAATTATACGCACGTCATCAAAATGTTATCCGATATTTTAATTTCACCTAGTTTCTATAATCGCGATTATTTTAAATCCTGCCATGCATTCTCCATTGTCTTTCGTTAAGTTTTACATTTGCGCCTTTGTTAACATGAAAGAAACATATATTATTGTTTCTCTCACCGCCAAACTATAGGTTGTTTTTTTTTTCGATCCGACGGATAATTGACATATCATGTAGTTATGTGTTGGGTACATTGATCTGCACAAGGCCGCACTTAACAACTACTCAGCTACGTACAATTTATCGATAAATAACAGCTTTAGGTTCAAGGAAATAGTAATGATTAAATCATTTTTTTTTTAATTTTAATGTGCACGCATGTGTGTCATATTTAAATAAATATTGCAAACACACTAAACGGCGATAAATATGATTTTTGTAATACTCCTGTGGTCCATATTATTGATGATATTTGTAAATCGAGTTTTGAACGGAATACAACACATGGCATGTTTGAACGACATGTTGAATATTATATTACATATCACTAAATCATAGTGCATATTTCCATTATCGAATGTAATTCCTATTTCTGTTGATTGTATTTTCTTTCTGATATCAAGGTAACCCAGCAATTGCATATATGTCTTTTGTGGCTATTTTTTATATCCTGTTTGTGTCTTCAACACTGTTTCTCATTTCATAGGAGACACAATCATAAGATGCACTTTTAAAATGCGTATAATGTGGCACTGGCATTTTTTTGACATTATCGAAACCCTGATTCTGTCGTTGTCTGCATGCAATCGTAATCCATTACTAGAAAAAGCACTACATATCTTTAAATAGCAGTACTCTGAGAAAGAGTACAACTTTATCTTAAGGTTTTTACCAGCCTTGCTTAAGCTGAACTAAAGGAAAGACAATATAAATGCATTTATAGTTGGCCGTTTTTAATTGGAACCCTATGAGAACATGATGTAGTATGATGTTACTTATTAGTAAGTTTAATTATCTACACAATTGTTATTTTTGATTAATATGTGTGTTTTTATAACTCTATACTATTCCTTAATATACATAGTACCAAGTTCATTATAGCTTACAAAGGTGATACACTTACCAATAAATAACTTGTCGCAAAACTTATACACAAGGTACGCATTAATACATGCCCTTGGGCCTATGTTTGTAAGAAGTCAGAAATAGTAAAATGCCGCCCTCATTTGCTTGTTCTGACCTAGCAGGGTGCAAAAAAAATGCATACCATTTAAAACAAATAAACAAGCCAATGTGTGCTGTAAGTGTTACGTCGTATGCAACGTAAAGGCAGATGTAAATTTCGTGGGTCCGATTACTCTCGGATTTAAGTGTTCGACGAAAGTGTATGTCTGCAGTATTAAACCAAAAATGTATCGAACAATGCTGATTGATATCAGGCTAAAAAAGATTTGGGAGGGAAGATGAACACGCTTAGAAATGGCGGTAAATGTGTCAGATCCATTGATTCGCATTTCAACATATTGGGCGCCTTCAAACTAGACGCTGACAAGGGAAGTCGCAAAAAAACGAGTTGTTATTTTTAGTTCTTCTTGCAGAGACGCCTTGCTAATTACCCGAGATATATCCTTAAATAGGAATGTGCAACTGTGTTTTTTTTCAGTGCGAATACGACTTCAAGTAACATAAATATGTGGACTTTTGACTTTATTTATTTGTCTGTACTGTGTCTGTTGTTTTATTTTTCTTCTCGAATGAACACATTTTACAGACAGGATGCCTGGAGGGTATCGATGGCAATATTAATTTGCAGTCTGAAACTTGTTAATTGTCGTGCGCTTTATTTGAGTCGTAACAAGTTGTCATAAACAGAGCTACTGTTATTTTTGTTAAATAAGTTAGGTAATATTAACTGGACTGTCTTTCACATTTCACATTAAAGTTATCCCGCTATTGTATGTTACACTAGGCTAGGCTTTATCGCGATTTTTTACGATAAGAATCGTTATTAACACATTGTTGATTTAGCGTATTTTAATATGAGTACGTGTTGTTAGAAAATAAGAAAAGATTGACAAAGTAAGATAAGGTTTTTGGAAAAAATTAACAATAATATATATGAGTGTACGAATCCACAAAATCTCCTGTAAACGAAACTATATGAAACCATAGTGGTCCATTCAATGTCGAAAACTATGCGAAATTTGTATTGCTAAAACAAGGCAAGTAAATGTAAAACACAGCAAAATTGTGAATGTTATTTCTTAAACAAAATTTAATAACGGGCTGATACATGGAGCTTTATCTGAAGGTATGTCTCATCTGCCAATCGTTAAAATGGAACAATAATTAAGAAATAGAAAAGCGTATTTTAAAAAAAAACGTCATATTCTAGCACACAAGGAATGGCTCAATCGGTATACACATCACGCGGGGTGTCATATTTAAAGGGTACATATTGTTCTGTCAAACCTTTTTTAAAAATATATTTGTTGTGCATAATATGCGAACATTCTTGAAACGATTATTATTGTGAACGTATTTCATCAATCTACTATTGTTTATATAGTTTTTATTATATTGTGTAAATACCGCTGTTTCGTTTTACTTGCCCTGAAACAACATTGAGATCAATGTCTTGAATTATTTCTTGCTCGCTTTCAATTACAGAATGTAGGGCGAGATTCAGTGGAAGTTTCGAATAAAAGCATACCACTGAACATATTGGAAATGGCAATACAGCTTCGGAAAGAGTAGGCAGTAGATATTGCTTTTTTATTTATTCATGCTCATGTCAACGTCTGCAGTCTGTTTTCTTCAAATCTAATAAAGGAGACATTCACATTCAACGCTTAAGAAAGGAACCCGCACACTAATTCAGTTCATTTTCAATTAAACTCGTCAACGATAATATATCTCGACGGAGATAATATTAGATTTAACGTGTAGCTAGTATGCTGATTCATTACTGAATAACACACAACAAAACAACAACACACGTTGAGTAAAACCATAGCGCATTAATGAATAAATGCAATCAATAAACACACATTTTGAGTCAACAGTTAATCTTCTAAAACTAGCATAAGCCAAGACACTTTTAATATTTAACAGTTGAGCCACATTCGTCACCCCTGTTCGTAGACAAACCAAACTGCAGTTAGGAGGATGGTGCATATTTGTATTAGTTCCTTCGAGTGTGATGAGTATATTTATATAACTGTTTTACACATGTATAAAGGAATATCTGACACTAATGTATAGTAAGTGATGTGCAACGAATCATGCAATTCAATATTTGCCAAATATTCGTTGTTATTATTTATTTTCATCATATTTAAGGGACAACTGTTTCAAGGTGATCATATCATCTATCTTTAAGGCCATTTAACCGTTTATGTTTAAATGCGCGTGGGTTTCTGGTCGAATCCAGTTCGTTTTTGAAATGGTTATTCAAGGATTAAATCAAACTTTTTTAATATAATGTCTGGATAAAATAAAAACTTAAACTTGATAAAGCGACAAAGTATATGTTCTACAATTGAGTATGTGCTCTAATTGTGTTCCATTATTTCTAATAATTAAAATTGCACTTGCGAAGCTTAGATTTGATTAACAGCAATTCATGTATACGTGTTGTTTTGTTATTGAATTATTTCATTTATAAATTGAATATCTTTGTACAACTTATTATGTTCATGGAAGGACACACTTAATACAGGCAAGTGTATTTTGTTACACGATACAACATTTTTAAGAAAGCATTTGATTGACAATTCGAAATACCTTTAATAATACTATCTTTACTTTATCAAAACAACATAATGGCATTGACACGAATTTCGGATTCCATCTTTCTTACATACAGCTAAAATGCTATGCACGTATAGTTGTTACGCACATAATTTTGTATTCACAATACAACTTTGTTATTAGTATTAGACTGTTATTCCGAATATAACTATTAGGCTATACATAAGTAAGAAACCTATTCAGGTGTCACTTAAAAAAAAAACTGCTGATATAATAATACGTGTAGTTAAGTCGCTGCACAAAGCCTCGCACATACCGAATCTCATAACGTATTACTGAACTATAATCAGTATCACGTGTTGTATTAAAACTCGAAAGTTAATCACTTTGTATGAATATATATGTGTGTTTGCACATTGCGTCTACGAATACATCTTTAAAGGCTGGTGTATTCATCGTTAATCAACATGTTGTATGCATTTGAGAACATACACTAATAAACGATGCATGCATAAAGATTGAATATCTCTGTCTAAGTAACAGCAAATCGCACGAACTATAAATGGAAAAAACACCATCTTGGTTTCTCGACATCATGAAGCATGTCATTTTTTAATTTAGCATTTCGTCTTAAAAATTATCTCAAGAAGAATTGTTAATATAATATCGGCGAGATCATATAGCACCCCAGGCGTCCAAGGAATCATAGATAAGAAATGTTCAGGGACGCCAAGTGCGCTATAGTCCGAATATGGTTTCATCCAAATTACAATTAAATAATGACATAATTTATACAGTCACAATACTTACATTCCATCTTGCTATTTTTATGTTGAATTGGACGGGGGAAATCACTCATTTTAATAATGTACGTGATATTATGTAATCTGTATGTATATGATGAAGGATTTAGATTGCAGTAAAATTAAAAATACGCATCAAATGTTTAAAAGAAAGAAGTATTATATCATGTTATTAACAAATTAAGTTTATAACGTATAATAACACAATTATTATGTTCAATCAAAGATATTGGTTTCTTGTTCAAAAAGGCATGCACACGTCAGTGAATGAGCTCATGTTATGTTACACGAATGTCCAATTATTGCATGATGGTTATCATTAGTTTTTTTAGAAAACAGCGAGAACTAATTAATGCAAAACGTGTGAACAGATTAGTTATGCAGAAGAGTACATGGTATACATAATAATTCATGGAAACTTCTACTACTTATAGGTGGACTTACATGGTACTTTAATGTAAATATTTTTCTGACTGAAATGGATGCAAAATATATGTCTTACGTATTGTTCGTCAACCACACTACATGTCACAAACTAATGTTAATAAAACCGGGTTTGAAGAGCGCTGATAGGGATCAAGGTAATAATAAACTTTGTATTACTGATTGAAATAATGTAAAAATGTCTGTTTTAGTATATGCCTTCTTACTGTAAACTTATAACAAACTACTATGACACATAATCCCTCTCCTCATCTCCTTGTCATAAAGGCTCAGCACCATTCTAACGCGGCTATTGTTTACTACAAAACGCGACTCGTACTTATACAATTACCCCGTATATGTTATAACTTGTTACTTGTTTGGGTTTGGAGTGCACTGTCGAAATTTATTTCGGTTGAACATTCACTTTTTGCTCGAGATAATGTGCGTATTGATATTTAATACATCACTAGCTTACTGTTTTATCTAATAATATATGTCTCTAAGATTTCGTTATTCAATGTCCGAGGCACCAGACAAGAACTTTTCCGTCGTAATGTGTTGTGTTTCTAGAAACTTAGTTATATACCGTCGACACTTGGCATGGGTGGATTCTTTTTTCTTATTTTGTTTTAGAAATATATACATACATTGACAGTCTCCGGTTTATTTTTGTATTCCTTTTGTCTGATATATTAAGTTCATACAAGTATATGGTAAATGCCAATAAAAGATGTTTAAATGCAAGCATACAGTAAGCAGGCAATGCGTAGGTTTCTTGCATTCATATAAACTATAACATAATTTACCGTCATTTTGCGTTAATATATTAACTGATATGTTATCCCCAAACAATACATGCTCATAATTGTACAAAGTATGTTAATACAACGGAAGTCCTTTCCTCAAATTAAGTGTACTACTGATTTTGTCTTTATGTTCGATAGCATACGTAATATTTGAACTATTGGTGAATAGTATACACGACAAACATTATTAAATATTTGAATTGAATACACAAAAGCCAATATCAGTTTCAGAATAGGCTATCCGCCAATATATAGCTCTAAAAGTTATCTCTCAAAACAAATAAATTGCGCGTTTTTATTCCAGTTAAGTACTATTACTTATCAATAACAATTGGTTTCGTAAAATAATGAGGCTAAACCTGAAAAACTAGAAAACAAATTATCCACTACCCACTTTTTACAAAAGAATATACAATTCTACAATTTTAGAATCAAATATGTTTGGATTGAATAATACATTTTAACCAAAGCAATTAGTACGATATAACAATCGGCAATCTTCCAACACATAAGTGAACTTGAATTGTTTGTATTGATAAGTTTTCTTTCTTGTACATCGATGTCAAATACTTGTTATTACCTTAGCCATACATTGATTTATGTATATGTACAATTGCTTTTTTGTCGTTAATCAATATGTTTTAATACAAGTATGAAATATAGTTTCAATAATCGTGGCTGTATTTTTTAACTCAAACATAGTAGTACAATAGTATATTTGAAATACACAGTAATATCTAAGTAAGCCTATTGTACTGTATACATCTTTATTTAAAAACAATGTCAAAGGTTTGCAACACAGCAGTTCTCACATTAGGTCAGCATATCGATTATCGCAATATATCATTAGTCTGATTTCATTAGATTTACACATAACTAATAGTATGTCAGTAGTTTTTCCGTGTTCAGTCAGTAAACGCGTTTTTCAAAGTAAAAACGACGTCACGGAAATCTTAAAAATGGCGTCATTTAATGCAGTACAGATAAGTGAAATACTGTTATTATGTTACTGTCCTGAAATAAATAGTACTCTGTAACATAAAGTCATTTCAAGGCTTCTTACATTATACAACCAATACATAATGTTATTCATAGTAAGAACTGTATATTGGTGTAGAAAAACGCTCTTGCACAAAATTAGTGATCTTACCTTTAATCAAATCGTATGGGGTCAGTAGGAATCCGACTAATAGTATTATTAAATGTTTGCGTCTCTTTAAGACGAAACATGGAACGTTTACCTTGGCTATTCATGTACAAAAATTTCAAAAATAAATTATATTTAGATTTAAACTTTACTAAAATAAGTACACGCAAAGCAATACTCGGAATGAGATTCATTTTAAGTATACTTGTGAAAAAAACATGTGGTATCATCATGAAGTGTGAGATCATCTGGAGATTCTGCATTGGGCAAACAAAGAAAATATACGTCTATTGTGTCATATTCAAGAAAATTAGTTGATCATCCATTTGTAAAAAAATCATGTTGCAGTCCGCAGTCAGAAGGCAAGGTCACAGAACATAGCAGTTTACGGCTGAAACATTGCCAAAACTCCAATAAGGTAATACTACTACTACTACTACTACTACTACTACTACTACTTCTACTACTACAACTACTACTACTATGTGGCGTAATGGCGCATGTGATAGAAACTAACGGTTATTCACCTTTATGGCTAATCGCCAAGGAAAATAGGAAACTCTTAGCTTTGTGCCAAACACTGATGAATGGCATCGGCTTATTAATATCAAATCAGTTCATGTAGATCTGCAAACTTTGTAACCTCAGAACGGGAATCCTGATTATCCACAAGTTGTGTTATTGTACTGCTATTGAAGCCGAACGTAAGAAATTGTGGACACATTTACTTGAGAGTTGTGGAATTGAAGACTTTAAACGCTTCATCCATATCAGTGCCATTGAGCAATGTGTGAAAATATTCAAGTTGGGTTCTTAAACATCTCAGAAGCATTTTTCGCACATCGGTTTTGCCGTCTCAATTTGCAAATTGCTACATTAATAGAGCGATGATGCTGCAAGTGATTAGAAACATGTCCAGATGTTTTATGTTATATACACATGTTTAATCATGCGGCATTCTGCTCATTAGTATATATTAAAATTGCTATGATTATATGCTGTTCTTATCTGTTTTCTCTTATGTGTGTGTGTGTATGTTTGTGAATGCTTTATTCTGTCATCAATTTTAAAATTGTATTCAATATTCATTCTTATAAGTTGAATAATCTGTTCATGTTCTTTGATAGACAGGTTTTTGTATGTCAGGTTTATTGTTTATTTAATGTTCTTTCTGTGTTATGTTTTATTGTCAATCGTCGCACTATTGTTGTTTGTATACATGTACATGTATTAATATACATATATAATTATCTATTGTATGTATAAATGATGTAAATACATGTTGTAAATGTGTTATGCCTTCCATGAATGGAGGAAATAAAGAATCTATCTAACTAACTACTACTACTACTTCTGCTACTACTACTACTACTTACTACTTGGATCGAATATAAGACATTACATCTTTATAATCCCTTAATTAGTGTGGCTCGACCTGATCCTAGAACAGCTGAATACGGTATATGTCAACATATTGACTTGTATGTAAACATCTCTAACAATGCTTACAACAAACATTAACTATACCATAACGAATAAGATTGTAACATATGGTTGTTGACGTGTGTATATAAGTTTTGCATTTGTGGCATTACACTACACTCGTTATAATGTTCTAGTAGCGTTTATGTGAAACATTATGTAATAAAGACGTCCTATAAGACGTACATATTTTATATTGGTAACTGCATTTGGCTAATGCACAACATAACACTTTTTATGAACTGAACTCATGTCTATACAAGGCAGAAAAGTGAACAGTGAACTTGTGTTTCTCGCGATGACAATTCTAATTTGGTGTTATTTACTGATCAGATGTGTTTCAGAATTCGCACTAGATTATGTCTTTACAATCCTGATACATTTAATATCCAACACAACGAAAACTGTGTTACCATTTATATTGTTTCGATTTAATTGAAAAGTGTTTTGAAAAATGTAAAGCATCGTTTGAATATAAATATATATTTTTGAAATATGTCCCGGTGTTTGAATTGTTGTATAACAAACGCAAAAAAATAGATGAACACACGTTGATAATTTATAAATGAATGGTTAAAATGATAAACTAAAGGTATATCATAGTGCGCTTATGTAATTTATAATAGTAAGTTTGCGTTCCGTTTCTGTACTACTTTTATACGACAGTAATATCAATTTAGCAACGGATAATAGGTTGGACCAATTAAATATATGCCCTTAATGTTTTAAAAGGCGGAACACATTAAACGTGCCCAATGATCCATGCATTTGTATATAGTTCTACCTAGAGAGTTATCTTTAATATCATGGTACGAACCAAACAATGCAAACGTATGCATATCAAAAAGCCTTTACACACATCTTGGGGGTGTTCCATACATCGTACTATATCGTCTTATTCCCACGGACTTAATGCGGGAGTACATTTATGTGCAGAAATAATATACAAGTGCATCAATTACTACGAACTTACTTTACAGAAAAACCATTACGTAAACATTACATAAGTATGTGGGCAATCATAACTTGAACTGAATAAATGTCGAACTTGATAGATTCGTTCTGCAATTGAACGATAAATGTAGATTATATTTTCAAATGCGAACGTAATGTTTAACCATTTATTGATTGTCGTCTAGGCACAAAAAAAATGTAAACAAATTGGTTAAGCTATTTACATCTTAATTATAATTTGGGTAGTATATGTAAATAATTCCACTTAAACAAACATATAAGTAATCCGCATTAGACGGTAAGGTTTGTTAATACAATTATTAGTAATTAGGGAATTAGTAATCAATGTTAAAATTGTCATCTGCATCAACACGTTGTAACTTCACATCGTTACGAAACATTACAAAGGATATTCATCATTGATGCAACATTGTTTTCCTATTCGCATTTCTAAATTTGAGTCTTACATACAATTAATATACGGTACTAGAATGTCCTCAGTATAAAAACATTCTATTAGCATTTTACTTAGCTCAGGTGCATGCCCTATTTCTACGTTATTCATACATGTGTGTGTGTGCTTTATACCAATCAGGTACCAGCAGTAACATTAGCAAGTAAGCTCGCAATTGCAATGGCAGCTTGGAATACACACGAGTATGCATCTGTGTTGAATGAGTATATATCAAAAATAGAAACTTACATTTAAACAAAAATGTACATAGTGCGACTTTGAAATATGTCAAACAAGCCCCAAAACGAAACAAACATATCTTTAAAGCATGATCTCTTTAATGAATACGTGACATACTCATCTTACTCAAGCTCGTCGTACACCATCGTCTATCGATTTGTTGAACGATACTACATAACATAGCTAAGAATTGATGTATGTTTGGTGTAACCAACACGATCGAATGAATCAAGTGTCAATACAGTAAAATAGCATTGCAACTAAATTATTTCTGATAATACATCTCTTAGTGTCAAACGTCAGACTTTTAACTGCGAACTGCAAACTATATATATATATATATATATATCGTGTATGTACTAAGTCTTGTATTTTATCTGTCTGCCTTAAGTAAATATCGCACAATCAAACTCTGTGTAACATGTTACCGACAGTAAACATACATATGTTTTTTTTCTAACACTTGTTTTATTAATCATTTATAAAGATTCTACTAAATCAAATTTACTATTTATTCCATGCATATGTTTGTTACATAACTGCCATAATATTTAGTTGTGTTGCATAAGTGACAAAGATACACGATACACACGAAACGCGTATAAGGAATACGATTCACGAATCCCAGCAAGAGTCTTTATTCATTATTGATAGTAAATTGCAGACTAATGCGACATTGATACACATGTTTTTGTGTTAGTTATGACAAAGATAAATGAGATCGCCTTAGATAAATTCATATGAGATGTTTTATTAAATAATATTATACCTTGCATAAATTTGTTTCTTCTTTGTGTATTAAACTACACCGGTCCGTTATTTTAAATAGTGCCCGGTAAAAGATGCGCGCGCATCTAAAAGTGCCCGCTAGACTAGATGCGCGCGCATCTAATTGTTTCCACTGTATATCTTTTGTGTTTTTGCATATGTACGGGGGAACCTATTAGGTTAATAATATAATTTATAATATAAACTACATAATATATCATTTAAACTAAATAATATAAAATACATATAATATATAATATATAATATNGGGGCTGCCTGGCTGGTCACTATTCTGCCATAGGGCCCTCAGTGAGGTTTTCTATTTCTTAAATAGTTGTACCTATACATTGTGAAAGAATATTATATGGGTTTAACATTGCCTTTGTATAGTATGCATCCTCTTAAACTAATTATAAACGTCTTTGCATAGTAGGTTTTCATAGTTGTTCATAACTACACGCATCTAAAAAATATCAGAAAAACTATATATCAGTATATTGGCTTTATTTGTTGAGTGCTCATAATGGAAAGAGTACAATTCACACATTTGGATTGGACAATTTTCCAAACAAATCAAGCTAACCGGATTTTGCTTACTATTTTATGACCATTATCTAAAATCGTTCACAGTTCTATCTCAAACTATTAGAATATATTACGTTACGGATTTTATATAACGAGTGGTATGTCGCATAGTCATTCATAACACATAGAATAATTTTTGCCAATAATATCACATATCGGTTAAATGCAAATATTGTAAACATAAAAAATCATCAATTATAGTGTCCGAATATTTTCATAACTAAAACAAAACATGACCGATTTGTTCAAAATACTATGAAGTAAAAACCAACGTATTCAGCCCAATTGGTTAAATAGCCAAACATCATAACGACACTGCACACTTGTATGATTCTCTATATTTGTTCAATGCTATTTTATTTTCAGAACTTATTTTTTTTAATTAATGATAACATTCATAAATATTTTAAAACCAACGTTGTTTGCAATGTTTTGATATATTTGATGGAATATCTGGTAGGATTATGTTTAAAAATAGCATGTATCAGCACTGGTAAGCGTTATGATCGCAATAACGTTTTATTACAATAACTGGAAAACATTTCGTGATCTTTGCATATTGATGATTAAGTTAAGTTAACATCTGCTTTTACATGGCGTTTAAGAATTGCAGTTTTATGTAATTTCATTATAGCCAAGATGACACCAAATCACCGCCTATCGGGGTAATGTAAAATCTTATTAACGAACGTCTTGGACTATGTCCATATGTTTAATTATATATTTAGTAACAGATGTTAGCTTTACATCAACATTAACACGTTTCTTTCTACCTATGTCTTTCTGAAACGACACGTGAAATATTATAATTAATAGTCAGTTAGTGGATCATAACGGTTATTAAAGAACGGCATGAAACAATGCATTGGCAAGTAACACAATCAATAAATATTACAGTTTGTAAATTGATTCCCCGAACCATATCTTCATTTTGTTCATTTATAGGATGTTAGAGTTTAGACTGTATATGGGCCTCCTTGTTTAAATGGCCAGTGATACTGTTTATATGTCAATAATCGGTACAATCTATGGACAAGCTTATATCACCATTGCCTAGATGGCGCTTTAAGTTCTATTAAAAGCTTTGTTGCAAACGGATAAAAGTCGAGCAAAGCTGAACACAATTTACATGGTGTTTAAAAAGTAAAAAACAAAAACAAACGTTAAAGACGGCGGAACATCATTGTAACACGTGCAATATTGTTTTAGTGAAATAAATCACCAAAGGACCAGTAAAGCTTCCTTGCCTAATTTATGGATACGCTTGATAAATGCTTGCGGTTTAAGGTCGGCATCTTACAATCGACATACACCAGTCCGAAAAAATTGAGTTTTTTGTCTTTTATATCGACTTGTATCGTGTTAATTACGATCGCTTCGTTTAGTTATCGTAAGCTTGGGCTTGGCCTTACTCTTTTTTGCTTTGTTTTGTAGTTCTATTTTATAATTGAGTTGTGATGTTTTATGCGCCATTAGGAATGGGTGACGTGTAATGCGTTGTAAAACATATTTAAACAATAAGTTGTTTTACAATTTATTGAAAACCGATGCAGGTCTATGTGTGTTTTGTTTTAATATTCAACAGTTATATATATTTACCGAAGATGAAATAATCAATGTAAACACGGTGTTAGTAATTGCTTGATACGGGCATTAAAATGTGCTGATACGTATTCTGCTTCATTTAGCCTAACAGTAATTAAATATTAAACGAACGCCTTACCAAGAAATGTACATGCAATACACTGATAAAAAATATTCATTGTTTTGCAAAAGTACATTACGTTAATTACCAACACATTTATAACGAGAATATTATATTATAAAGTAGCATCATTTGATATTGTGATATGATTGCGCTTTAGAGAAATATTTCTATGTAATAAATGAAGCAAACTTACTTGGTTAATTACTATAATAAGTAAAATATGTGTTAATATACGCTCGCCATTATCAGTGGTATTGACCCTTACACAATCTAGCGCATTGTCACTAATAATGGCTCTTCAAAATAGAACGAATTCTACAAACATCTCTCGAGAATATTATTGTCCACGAAACGTCTAAATAACAGATTTAGTATTTATTCAATTATTTGTACATCCATCTAGAAATAATTATATAATCCCACGTTGATAAATGTACTAATCATCAGAAATTAACACATAACCGATTTAAATTCCTTTGGGATACAATGTAATATCGTTTATTAGGTGAAACAAAACACTTATTTCTTTAATGGTTTTCCATCGTTTAAAATTCCGTTGGGATACAATGCATTCTCGTTTTTGTTTTGGTTGAACAAAAAACCAATGTGAGAGTACACATGTATTTCTATATTCAGGGGCGGATCCAGGATTTCTGGTAAGGGGGGGCGGGATATTGAACGATTTGCTGGGGATCCCGGCGGCCGCGAGGGCCCCTGGTTGGTGCAGGGCAAAGGGGATCCAGGTGGGCGAAGCCCCCCGGAAGCTCCACGATTTTAGTTATTTTGAAGACGTTGACAACCACTTCTCGATCATGTCACGCCTTATGTACTTTCATCAAAGTACCTTCTTATAATGCCAAAAAAGTGCATAGTTTATACGTAATACGGATGGATATTGCCGAAAAACCGGGCGACAGAGAGTCAAAGGTTAAACCATTTAGCGATTGTCTGTGATAAGTGGGAAATGTTATGTTCGATAAAGAAGAAACATGAGTTTAAATAGGTGATTAAGATCTAGTTAAGAGTGAAACCTCAAATGAATGACTTTACTTTGGCGATTTTGTACGTCGCGTCCGCCCCCACTTGGATCCGCCTATGATATTGATTTACTTAAAATTATTTTTGGATACACTGTATTATCATTATTAGGTGAAACAAATACACTGTTAAAGTGTACATTCATTTCTATATTCGGTTATATGTATGCGTTCATCGCGCAGAATATATGTATGTTTGTGGGATTTGCAATTGGGAATGATCAACTGAACTTACTTTTTGGGTTTTATTCTTCTTTTCATTTTATGGACATGAAAGATTCTTGCAAGTTCTTCTCGTAAGTAAATCCAGTTATTTAGCCCTCTAAATGATCATTAAATAACTAATGCACACTTATTTTAGTATCTAGTGCGCATTATTGTGTTAAAAAAACGGTCAATTCTAAACGGTGTTGCAATAACCGCTCCTTGACAATGATCATGTTAACGTTTACGTTTATGTTTTACTAATTGTGTATTTATAGTAATAAGATGAGTTTTTCAAAGTTTAACAATCCAAAAACAAGAACATAATTTAACTTGTAATTTCATTTCTCTTTGTCTCTCATTAGTGTGCGAAGTTGAAGTGAAATTACTTTTAGCTTTGAACATAATAAAACGGTTAATGTGCCCTACATTTCCACATATAATCTTGTTTGTTTACAGTTTCATCTATTGCCATTCTAATTTATTAAATACTAGTCCACAAGTTATCAACTTGTCCCAGCTGAAAAGAGTAGCAAAAATGATTATTCGTACATAAACTGACTTTCCTAGCGTTTTTCACCGGATTTCAGAATCACCCTCGTGAATCTCTCGTCGGGGATCTGTTCAATCATGATTTGCCAACTAATAATTCAATTGACAAAAGTGTTAATAAAACTGTATTATGCATATTCGCGCGAGGCAATGTATGTCACTCATCGAGAAATATTATCCATATACATTATCATGACAACTATCCTCTAAGGGCTCGCGAAACGTTTATTTCCTTGTCTAAGTTCGAATCCCAGGCGGATCACACAATTTGTGTGAGGAATGGTCATTAGAGTATTTCAACATTGATTAGCTACAATATCTCAATAAAGGTGGGCAGATGTACATTTCTAAAAAAGATATCCATATAAAAATATAACTTATAACTCTCTTTATATTGATGAACTGACAAATAACGTGTTGTTATTTACTATTTTTATTTTCCCAAAGGTTTATGATGTAGATTTTCGTTACAGAAAATCTACAACATAAACCTTTGGGAAACAGGCTCAAAACATTTTGTTTTCATAAAAATAAAGACGTAACAATCATTCACACGTATAATGTAAAGGATGACAAAAGTAAACGTATACTGTTAAATATGACAAAGCGAACATCTTCTGAATTATAACTGTTTTTAAACGCGTCGATTGATTAACTTGGTTAATGAATAACATATGCAGAATTGAACACAATAACCAATAATATGTCTAATTTATTATTCATGATAACGAAATATTGGCAGCCTTATTCACCACGGTAAATCGAATAACATATTAGCGCATTTGAGTGAACGCTGCGGGTATTTGTTCTTTTTTTGCTTAATATAAATGTGTGAAGTTTTAATGACTCAGTCAGTTTCGATGATCGATCTAGTTGTCCTCGGAACAGGCGACACATTTATGAACACAAATGACAGACCGTGTTTTTCAGTCAATAATCAGCACATATGTATCTCCGAATTGCTTGTATAACTAATCCGAATTTCCGTGATTTACGATGCATTTCTCAATTACTTTACTTCAAATTAAAAAGAAAACACCTTCGCGAATTAGTATACAGAACTGTTGCATATGGTTCTTCGTTATTGAACTACATACAGAATGAGACCAAACCATCAAAACTAGTATGCTTTTATTGTCACAAGTTTTTATATGGATGTTTTTGACGTATATTGAACAAAAATTGATTTCCCACGAGTATGTAATACAAATGCACAATAACCCTTGATAATGTCCGTATTGAGTGAAAATGATAAAATTGCCTCTAACTCATTTGGCGTTCCTGAATAATACACTCACTTAAAAGCATTCCCTGACGACTTTGCATGTCATTTATCGGAGGTTCTTAATATTAACAAATTGTGACGTCGATACCAAGTACAGAGTACACGAAGTTTAACACTGATAGTCCATGTTAAAACATTAAGGGCACATATTTTATTGTTGTGTATACTTTGACAGCACTTAGCCGTTACATGCCTTTGAGAGGATCAGTTGAACACACAGACCATTACTAGTAAAAGTTTAAAGTAATCGCGCGTTCGATAGTTTTGTATCGAATTGATTTACAATAGGATTTACAAAAGGCCGCATGCATTGTTTGATGACACCGAGAGGACGTATACTGTATACGTATTGACTGTTGCTGTATTGTATACGAATAAAGTGCTTGTGTTTATGTTCGAGAGCATAATTCAGAAAAGTGTTAAAATCATGAACACATAAGTTATACGTAATATGTAGTTATAGTCCTAATTCATGATGTCCATATAACAAGGCCAACTAAACTGTCCTCTATGATAAACATTCTTTATTCGCCGTTGTAGATGCACTCTCTGACCATTTGAATACTTGACAATTTGTTATAGTGCATGCTATATTGTGGCATTAATCATAACCTCAGATTATTGTGCAATGAAACATGCCCAATTTTGTTTCCAGGGTACGTGGTGCATGAGTGTTATCATTTTGAACATTTTGTCTATGAAAATTGTCATGGCATTATATTGATCAATCATGTTCATGAACATGATATTGACTATTTTATTTTTTGATAATAGGTGATGTTTATTTCTTCTTTAGTACGACCATTTAAAGGTAAATAGTGTAGGGAGAAAACACGCTATACAATGATAAAATAAAAAACTAAATGTTTTCTCTTTGATTCAGGGTTGATGTTGAAACTATGTTTCAGTCCGCCGAAATAGAATATACGAATCTAAGAAGCACATATGACAATAATAAACAGACAATAAGTATCGCGTTTAGTTCTATTCTGACTCGGACGCTCTTAACACATTATTAATATTCTTCACCACATGCCTTTGCGAACAAGCCCTACTGTCTAATGTGAATTATTTATATGTTAGTTTTAGTGGATGTTTTCACTTGTGTTACCCAAATTATAATAAACATGTAAATAGTTCACCAAAAAATATTCTTGTTTACATTTGCCTTATTGACGACACTAAATAATGGCTAAACGTAACGTGCGCATTTGAAAATAAAATCCACATTTTATCGTTCAATTGCGGAACGAATCTATCAGCATAGATGTTGGGATTGATTGTTATTACAAAGTGATTAATGTATCTCCGACATATGAACAGACCTTGATTTCTTCATGTTCGACATTTACATATTTAAGTTGTGTACAACATGCGATGCCGTTCATACTTATGTAACATTTACGTAATGGTTTTACTGTAAAGTACGCTCTAAGTCATAGATACAATTGTATTGCATTTCCGCACTTATTTGTACTCGCCGACATTGAGTCCTTGGGAATAAGACGATTCATTACGATGTATGGAACAATCTCAAAGTTTGTGTAAAAGGCTTTCTGATATGCATCAGTTTACATAGTTTGGTTTTTAGCATGATATAATAGATAGAGTATGGTCTCAAGCTAGAACTACATACAAATGCATGGTTCATTGGGCACGTTTAATGTGAGCGACCTTTTAAAACATTAAAAACATATATTGTATTGGTCCAACCCATTATCCGTTGCTAAATTGTCATTACTGGCGTATAAATGTAGTACAGAAACTGTATACAAACTTAATATGGATTGCATTAGCAAACTATGTTATACGTATTGTTTCTCATTTTTACCGTATATACATAATCAACGTTTGTTCTTCCTTATACGTTTTTGCTAAACCTTGCAAACGATTCAAGCATCGGTACATATTTATAAAATATATAAGGAGCCACTGACTCAAACAAATTGCATACAATATGTTTAGACACTTCGCTTATAATGAAAACTTTGCATGTAATGAACCAATAACTCTTTAACCATCATTGGCTAGAGGCATGACAAAAACAGGGTAGAGTTGATCAGAATAATATCTGGGTGAGTACTGAAGACATAGCGTCGGACCTTTTGTAAAATATATCCATATAAAGTATAAATAAACAGATTATGAAACATGTGTTAAGTTGAAGTTAATAAAAAAAATAACAAAACATGCATACATATGAAGCTACACGCATACTTATTTTGTACGAACTGTACTAGCGTATGCATATACATATTTTTTATAAATTGCGAAGTCCGAACGAAACATCGTTTGTCAATTAGTTAAATTCAACCGCAGGACCCTTCTGTGCTGACCAATATTAGCCAAGGAAATGAACATCGCAATACTTGAGTATACATTCAGATGGTAATGCAAATTGAATACGTGTTTGCTCCTTAAACATTCAATAATATTGTTTCTATACAAAATCTAATATCTGATAGTGTACATAATTAATTAAAACGAAATTATATGTTGAGCAATCGATAAAGTAATAAGTTTCCCAAAAAAATCATTAAGCAGGTATGTTTTATATAAAGTAATAATGAAACCCAAGAAACATTATCATGCGAACATTGATTGCTGCATTCCGCTTAAAAGCGGGACTCAACTATAATCGTTAAACATAGTAAAGTATCATGCTTATAAAGTGTATTGATCATACAAAAGAGAATATTCCTTAGTAAAGTTGGAGTGTTAACGAACACTAGGCCCTATCCGCAAAAAATAGTCCCAAATTGATGTATTTTGACTTAGAACTATATGAAATTAAGCATGTCCTAAATGCGTAAAACGTTGACGGATTCAGCATATATATGACATTTAAACATAAGTTGTTGCCCTCGTTTAAATTTTGACGGCGTTTTCGAACATTTTGAGACCGAGTCAACTTACGGAGCTTGTCACGTGGTTTTCGGTTTCTAACAATGCGTACGCTAACAATGGAGGTAAAAAGAGAGCGCCGCCGTGGATTGTATATCTGATTCATTTTTATATTTGTTTAAGTATATTGGAGCTTATCCATTCAATATCATCAAGAAGTCGGAGTCTTCCACTTTGGAGGTATTGTTTGTCACTACTTGCATACATTATGTTAATGTGCGTCAACGTTATGACGCGAACGGTTGCGATCCATTCGAAAGTATATCGAAGTGTTATGCCCATGTTTTTTTGGAACATTTCTTTGGTCGCACATATTTTCTCGTTTAAATACAAATTCAAACAATCTACTCCCTTGTGATGCTATTTAGATAAATAAAGGACATATTTCCCCAATAATTTTCAACATTTCGTAACTAAGCATTGCATAAATAATGTTAACTCGTGTGCTTCACACGTTGACAGTGCATGTCAGGGAAGCATATGTTATGTTATGGGATTTCATTAGGCAACAGATGTTTCCACTTATCACAACTTAATCA
Organism: Dreissena rostriformis; assembly: GCA_007657795.1. Lineage (NCBI taxonomy): Eukaryota > Metazoa > Mollusca > Bivalvia > Myida > Dreissenidae > Dreissena > Dreissena rostriformis. The sequence goes on from VMBQ01000159.1 coordinate 335,488, forward strand.
GGTTTATGCAAAATATAATTAGCACACATTTCGTCCGTATATTAGTCCGTTTATTATTTATGGACGCTCACGTGTATTAATTAACTAATAATTGCTGCGTTTGTTCCTTGGTATTCTTCATACATATATTACGTTGACTTTTGTTGTTAACTTTGATATGCAAATGAGTGGTAACAACGGTCTGCACAGTTCAACACACTCATCAGATACAACGGTAGTAACACAGTGAACAAGCTGTAATACACCAGCGGAGGCAATAACTTAGTCGACAAAAATGTGAATGTTTTAAGGACGTTTTCTTTATGAATTAATTTAATTGACGACATGTATACCTCTTTATTATGTATAATTGAGTTAACATATAAAATGCGATGTATGATTGCTCACATGATTATATACATACTTCCGCATCAATTTGCATAATCCAATCTGTGTTTGTTTATGTTATATTTTTGTACTTATCTAAACATCCTTTTTTTCAACATTTTTTTTTTTGAAAATTGAAAAATCATTACAAAATTCGGTGTTATTTAACTTTATATGGAGTTCTCATGTGAATATTTTGAACTTGTTTAATGAACAGGCCATACACAACTAGTATTTTGTAACACGTAGCGTAAGATTCACTTCTGCTTTTATAACGTTGATACTGATTTAGGATCCACTATAAAAACTATAACATTAATATTCATTAAGAGAAAACGCTCAAGATCGAATTATGATTGATGCTTCACAATTTGTAACATATACATATAATGTGATCAGTAACACACTGTTAACACTATGTTTTACTACTTTGAATATGTTTACTTTGTTAAAGAAACGTATACAAAATTGACTTATAGTCAGTGTCCAGATGTACAGTAATATAAAGGTGGAATGCACACAGAGCTTACTGTTACCATACGAAAGGGAATTTCTTATCATGTAGCGGCATTAAAATTTGATATAATCCGTGTTATGCAATTAGTGTTGCAGATTAATGTATTACACATAATTAAGTTTTTTCTGTGCATTCGGCTTATACATATTTCGTCACATATGTCACTTACATAATTAATTAATTGCATTGAATTTCCGAGTATATACGGCTCATTTATATATCTTCTTAGAGAAGATGTGACAACATGCGCTAATGTGTCATTATACACATATTCCACGATATCCATCATCAATTATTTTTGTATAGAGCTGAATTAAACAGATATTCGTTTAAAAAATGTACGAATTATGAATTATCGGTTCTTTTGAACCAACATTTATGTAATATAATAACAACACATATACTCTTAAACATCACTTACTTAAGGTAATCGTCCAATATGATGGATGGTATAATATTTATCCTTAATTATTTTTAAACGACTGAAATCACACACCTTATCAAACAAATTAACATATGAATCGAAACAGTCAAATGAATTGTGTGATAAAATAGAATGTCCTTACGTAACAATAAATAGGTAACCTGACCGGTGTAAATTTCTAAGTTGACGTCGATAAACAACAAAGAGAAGCGTAGAAAAGATATCCGTTCGGCTTTTTCTCCATAACTTATAATTGCTATATCGCCCTTTTTTACCACAAAAACAAGACACCAAAACGTCATGACGTACAGTAGCCGTGTTTTTGCGTACATATTATTACGAAATAATGGCAAAGAAAAAAGTACAAAAATGTCGTATACTTAAAATTGATTACCATTGAAATGTTCTTAGCTAAATAAGTTATTTTGTTTTACACTTTATCGCGCTGCGATGGCAATTCTCACATATATTTTACTGCTATTAGTATTTACATATTTATAGCTAACTTAACGTTATTCATATAATTATTGTAAACTTATTCATCACATAAACACGTTTTAGTTTGAATGTATACACACCAGATCATATAATTATTGTATCGTTCGTAACATTATTTCAGCATTTATAAATGATTGCCAAATAAATACCTCAATACTATTTAAAGAGCTATACATGCAATGAAACTTTAAACAAAATTGCAGACGAAAACTTTTCAAATGTATACCAACCCTAATATTGTACATACTGGTACACATAATATTCAATATTTAAGATTACATGTATAGAGATACATAATTGTAAATCGTAAATTCACACCATTACCATTACATATAGACAAGTAACTTACCTGTCATTGCCTTGAAATGTAGGCAATATACTGGCATACTGGTTATGCGAACATTAAATTTCATTCCTCGCGTCTTCTTCATCGGATTTCAGAATCCCCCTCGTGAATCTTTCATCGTGGATCTGTTCAATCATGATTAGCCAACTAATAATTCAATTGACTCAAGTGTAAATACAACTGTATTCGTGTATTCACTCGATGCAATGTATGTCACTCATCGAACAATAGTATCCATATAAATTATCATTTAAACAATCCTTTACAGACCCGCGGAACGTGAGTGCGTTTCGCAGGCGGGTCACATAACTTGTGTGGGGATCGGTCGTGACATTATTTCAACTTTCATTAGCACGTACATCTCAATAAAGTTAGGAAGATATCAAGTATCTAAGTAAAGAAAGTATCTTCGTATATCGATGCAAGGTCAAATAACGCGTTAGTATTTAGTATTTACATCAGAACCATACATCAAATCTACAACATATACCTTAAGGAAACTGGCTCGAAAAAATATTTTAAGAAATATTAGAATGCAACGATCATACACGCGCATAATTTAAAGGATGAGAAAAGGTAACTTATAATGGTAAGTATGAGAAAGCGACCATTATGACGTAGTTTTTAAACGCGTCGATTGCTTTAATGGATGTAATCTCCCTGCATAATTGGACACAACAACAATTAAGATGACTAATACCTTATTCATGATTACGAAATATTTAAAGCCTAATTACCCATGCTAAATAATAAAAAAACATAGCGTTTTTTGAGTGAACAGTGGGTCTGACGATGCCGATATATGATCTTTCTTAATTCAACTTGTGTAAACAGTAAATGTTTTATGTTTTCATGGCTAAGTCAATTTCGATGATTGATCTAATTATCCTTGGAACATCCGATACATTTATGAACACAAATGGCATTTAAAAAAGGGTCTTTCCATCTTATTTAAAAGTTGTTTCTAATCTTCACCACATGTGTACGGTTATCTCTAGAATGCTTGTAAAAATAGCCTGAATTTTACAAGACTTTAAATATATTGTTTAACAACTTTACTTCAAATTATATAGAAAACATTCCAATTGTACGAACTTGTATATTGTTTCATATGATTCTACGGTATTGGACTACATACGAAATAAGACCAATACCCCCAAAATTAATGTGATTTTATTCTTACAAGTCTTTAGATGGCTGTTATAGTCGTATATTGACGGCAATAAATTGATTTCCTACGAGTATATATTCAAAATACAACATAACCATTGAGAATGTCCATATCGAGTGTACGAACGCACATGATTAACTCGCCACTAAATCATGCGTCGTTTCTGAATAATACATTCACATAAAAGCATCCCATGACGACTGTGTATGTTATTTATCGGAGGTTCTTAACATATAAACATAGTGGCGTCGATGACAAAAACGGAGTACACGAAGGTCAGCAATAATAGTCCACGTTAAGGCAGTAAGCGCACAACTATTGGTGAGTAAAATTCGACAACACTTAACGTATAGAGGCCTTTACGCGGATCAGAAAGGCATAACGACCAACTTGTATACTTATATAGTAATCGCGCGTTTAATAATTGTTATCGAATTTATTTACAAAATGATTTACAAAAGGGCTTATGTATTTGTTGGTGAAGCTGGGAGGACGTACATAGTGCAAGTACTGTATGTTGCTTTATATAATTATATAATTATATACACAGAAAGTACCTGTTTTAATTTGCCGGTGCATAGAACAGTACAGTTTTAAAGTGATTGACAAAAACGTTTTAAGTAATATATAGATATGGGCTTTTGACAGGATGAACATAATTACAACAAGGCCAACCAAACTGTCGTCTATGATAAACATTCTGTATTCGCCGTTTTGCGTTTGCACTTAAGGAGCTTGACGCATTTACCGACTGGTTATTTAAATACTCTCTGATCACTTATTAAAATTGACAATTTGTTTAGTGTATGCTATATGTGTGCATTGACAAACGCGCAATTTCGTTTCCATGGGTTACTTGGTTCATGAGTGGTATCCTTATTAACATGTTGTCTATGAGAACAGTCATAACATTGTTTTAATCAGTTATGTTCATGCCCATGATATGGACTATGTTATATTTCAATAATATGTGATGCGTTTTTTTCTTCTGAAAAACGATCATTTAAAAGAAAATATTATTGTGACAAAACAAGATAAAAATGCTTAAATTAAAAATATATGGTGTCTCTTTTATTCAGGGCTGATTTTGAAAGTATTTATTGGTCTCCCGAAAAAGAATATACGAATCGCAGAAGCATATATGACAATAATAAATACTGACAATAATAAATACTCGTTTTCAGTTAAATTATAACACGATAGCTCTAAAAACGTTATTACTATTCTTCATTACAAGCTTGTACGAAGTAAGAGATAAATCACGCGTAAAAATGTCGAACAAGATATGTCCCATGACGCGCAATGTGTTCGCTAATTCATACGCGAGGACTGCAGACTTCATGGATTATGAATTATAAGGTTGACGGTTTCTGACCTTATTTACCATAATGTACAAGTACAATAAGGTTGTGTTTGTAACCATACAACACAAGAAATATGCTTAGATTGTTAAATAGTTTTTCTTATTTAATTCATAATAGTAAATTACTAGTAGCAAACATTGTGTTATTTGTCTCGAATAAACCGACATATTCATTTTTTTGCAATTAATTGTCTTCATAGAGGATGTATGTTCGTCAGTTTAAATGTATGAATAACGTAGAACTTGGGCATGCAAGTGAGCTTAGTCAAATGTTAGTATAATGTTTGAATAATAATAAGTTTTCAAACCTAACTGTCTAATGCGAATTAGTTATATATGTTCGTTTTAATGAATTATTTTACATCTATTACCAAAACTATAATACAACATGTAAATAGTTCACCAAAATAGTATTATATTCACATGCGTCGTGCCTTATGCGAGGTAGTGACGACAATAAATAATGGTAAAACGTGACGTGCACATTTGCAAATAAAATTAGCATTTTAGCGTTCAATTGCAGAACGAATCTAGCCGTATATATTTTGGTACTAATTGTTATTACAGGGTGATTAATTTTTCTCCAATATATAAACATACTTTCATTTCTTCGTGTTCGACATGAATTAATGTCAAGTCTTGTACAACATACGATTCCGTACATACTTATGTAACATTTACGTAATGGTCTTACTGAAACGTAAGCTCTAAGTAATGGATGCACTTGTTCAGCATTTCCGCACATACATGCACTCCCGCCGACATTAAGTCCTCGGGAATAAGACGATGTATTACGATGTATGGAATACTCCCAAGATATATGTTTAAGGCTTTATGATATGCATTAGTTTAGTTTTTACCATTATATTGCAGATAACTCTCTAGGTAGAGCTGCATAACAATGCATGTGGCATTTTGCACGTTAAATGTTTGACCTTTTAAATCATCAAGAACATTTTATTTACCCAACCCATTATCCATTGCTAAATTACCATAACTATAAATGTAATATGGAAACTGTATACAGACTAACTATGGATGGCATTAGCAAAATATGTTATACTTATTGTTTCTTATTTTAACCATTCATATATAACTAATCAATGTGTGTTTGTCTTTATACGCGTTTGTTAAACCTTGCAACAACAATTCAAATATCGGGACACATTTCTAAAATATCAAAGAAGGTACTGACTCAAACACATTGCATACAATCATTTTAGACATTTCGTTCAAAGTTAAATCTTTGCATTTTATGAACCAATAAATCTTAAACTATTATTGACTAGAGCCAAGAGTAATACGAGGTACATGTAGAGTTGATCAAAATAATATATGGGTAAGTATTGAAGACATCTCAATAAAAGATCTCAAAATATCGAACCTTGTGTAAAATAGACCCATTTAAAGTATACATTAACATATAAAGCAACACGTGTTAAGTTAAGGTAAATTCAAATTATAACAACACATGCATAACTATGAAGCTCCTTGCACACTTATATTGTACGAATGTTCTAGCGTATACAAATACATATAAGAATTAAATAAATAAGTGTAACTCATGTGATTCACACGTTGACAGTGCATGTCGGAAAAACATATGTTATTTTATGGGATTTCATTAGGCAACAGATAGTTCCATTCATCACAACTTGATCAGGTTTATGCAAAATATAATTAACTCACATTATGTCAGTATATTAGTCCGTATATTAGTTATGAACTCTCACATGCATTATTTAACTGATCATTGCTGTGTTGGTTCCTGTGTTTACTCGATATATAGAACGTTGACTTTTGTTGATTACTCTGATATGAAAATGATTGATAACAACGGTCTGCAAAGTGAAGTAACACGGTCCCTCTTATCATATACAGCGGCATTAATACAGTGAACACGCATGCTAAATTCACCAGCGGAGGTAATCACTTAGTCGACAATAATGTGAATCGTTTTTAAAGACGCTTTTTTTTTTAATGAGTTTAATGAGCGATACGTATACTTCTTTATTATGTATAATTGACTATTAACATAAATTGCTATTTATTATTGCTAAGATGAATATATACATACAACTGTTTGCATAAACAAATACAGTTTGTTTATATTTAATTTTTCTTTGCTTATCTCAACATATTGTTTTTACCAGTTTCATTGGAAAATTGAAAATGTATTACAAAGTCCACTGTTAATAATATATATTTGGAGTTCTCGTGTAAATACATTGATACACACATGCGTTATAACAAGTTGTTTAATAAACATGCATTACACAACCAATAATTATTAATTAACAAGTGTATTCTCCTAAGATTCGGTCTGCTTGTGTAACGTTAACATTGATTTATCATACATAATACAATAACTATAATATTGATATTCATGAAAAGGAATGGTTCAAATCGAATGATGATCGATGTTTTAATAGTTTTAACATATACATAGGATTGGATCAGTAACACACTATTAACACTTTGTTTTATTAATTTCATATTTTGACTCTGTTATAGTATTAACTACTTAATTGACTTATATTCATACGACCATATGTACAGATATACAGTAATAGGGAAATGGAATATATAAAGAGCTTACTGTTACCATACGAACGGGATTTCTTATCATGTTGCGACATTAACATTCCATAAAATCCGTTGCATGCAATTAGTGTGGCAGATACGTGTAGAACACAAACACACGTTCTTGTATGTACATTCGACTAATACGTATTTCGTCACATGTGTCACTAACATAATGAGTTAATGGCATTCCAATTATGTGCGGATCATTTTGATTGCTTCTTAGTGCAGATGTGACAACATGCCTTTTTGTGTAACTATACAACATATCCACCATATCCTTCATCAATTATTTCCTTATATAGGTGAATTGAACAGATATTCTATTCAAGATGTACGAAGTATGCATTAGCATTATCGGTTCATCCACCGAAATGTATGTTATTTTAATTAAACACATGCTCTCAAACATCACTTACTTAAGGTAATTGTCCAATATAATAGATGGTACAATATTAACCCTAAATGCATCTCTAACGACTGAAATCAAACACCGAATCAAACAAAGTAGAGTGCGATTTTTGTAGCAGTTTGAATCCCACTGGCACATTATATCGAAAGTGTTTTTTTGCGTTGTATACTGTTTTTCGTCTCGATTCCATTAATATCTTGGATTTACTATGTATATATGGTAACTAATTAATCACGTTAAAAGTTTGCATTTGCTTTTATACGTATCAGATAAATATTTTTTACATCTTAATTGTTGTATCGTTTGTAACATTATTCCGGAATTTCTGAATGATTGCCAAAAAACATAATTATTATTTAAAGAGCTACACATTCAATGAAAATATTAAAATTAGTGCAGACGAAAACTCATCAAATTTTTAGCAACCCTTATAATGTACTTATACTGGTCCTTGTAATATACACTATTTAAGATAACATGCATAAAAACGCATACGTGTAAATCGTAAAATTTACACCATTACCATTACATATAGACAATGAGCTTACCTGGTATTGATATGTAGATATCACAATGTTATTCCACCACTTGTATACATGTATGACTTCGTAATTTATCATAATTAAAAACAACGACACGTTCCCACATTCATATGATGCGCGTAAACAAATAACCGTAGATTCTTAGAATGTCTTAAATGTATCTATGTTTTTATGAAGAAAACTGACCGAAAGATAATATTATCGCAGCATGTGTTATATGTTATCGTTTCTTACTAATTTACTCCTGAACACATAGATTTTCAAATAAGTATATCGGAGGCGATATTTCTAAAGACAGCAACGTGTTGCCGATCATAATATATCACCAGAAAGACATTACTGAAAATCCTCTCTTTTCTTTCCGTATTAAGAGTTCTATACTGAGAACGCATGCGACCTGTCTTTTAAAATGCGTGTTCACACTTAGTCACTTGCGTTTGGTAGAATTATACTAGTTTGGAAGAAGTTTACATGCCTAGCAATTAGATCTTAAATGTTAAAGTAACATGATGATACGAACCATCTTTTGGGTGCACTTTAACATCATCCAGTAAATTAAATACGTTGTGAGATTTGTTTTAAGACAATGACCTTAGTATAATTAGGCTATACTTTAATTATTAATATTACAAAACAATGACAAATATGATTTCATTGTATTGAACATATGATATCAAGAACATTTCAAAAATTGATTCAATCTGTTCAGTCAGCAGCCGGAATACTATTTTATTTTCGTAAAATGGCTTATACCTTTTAAGCCAAACTGTTTGTCACTATTGCAATAGTTTTGGAATAGTAAACTATACAAACATTTTATATCAAATTATAAGTGTTATCGACAACACTGAAAATGTCTTCGATTGAATAATACTAACAATAATTTGTATTGGTTTTCGTATCAACTTATTACAAAAGAAAAACAACACACACGCACGAAGGTTCGCGCACACGCACTCACACAGACACTCACACGAGTGTTTTGGATGATCATTCGACTGTTAGGCATGTATCTTTAATTTCAAAACATTTTGCGAAGACATGCATAACCTCATTTATGTCAAAGTGGTATTTAATTGATATTGGTTAGAACGTTAACATCCTTGTTTGTGAATCTTGGTAGATAAATTTATGGCACACCTTAATCCACTTGTTATTGCTCTAATGCACTTTTTACTAATAAGAAAACTAGTCCAATAAATTATCAAATATCTGCACTAAATGATATTTCTATAAAATTTCCAGGTAAAGGTGCCCATCAGTTCCAGATAATCCGAGTAAAGGATGTATTGTGATGGATCAACGCATTCGAACGGACCTTGACTCTACGCCGGATTGCTTATATGTTATGGTCTCCAAAAGAACTCGTTTGCTCGGTGATATTATGTGTCGCAAATTCAGGTTTAAAAATTCCACGTAAATATGTTCAAACACTTAGATATCCACTAATTTCACAACATAGTGTTGGTATTTACTGGGAAGTGACATAACATGCATACGTAGAACTGTCTACGATACACGAACACTAAATGTGTACATGAACCGCAACAATATCTATTCATACGTAATATGAACACTAAATTTGGTACATGAACATATGTTAAGTATATTGTACCACAAAAAAATAATTAAAAAAAAAAACAACATTTTGTATCTTGTTTAATCGACGAATAAGTTAACGTTAGATGTGGTATGGTAACATAGATTTAACGAGATACAAAATGCTCGCCTTTAATTTTTTGTGTCACAATACATTCCATTTTTATTTCCCGCAACGATATCTATTCATACGACACGCGAACACTCAATGAATGTGTGTTGAATATATTGTACCACAAAAAAAAAAACAAAAAAAAAACAGCATTTCGTATCTTGTTAAATCTGTGTTACCAGACCACATATAGCAACGTAATTTTGTCTATTGCTATAAGGAACACTGATTTGTTATGCCAGTGTTAATTTTATTATATGAAATATTTAACGAAACATTCGTTGATTTTGAGTGTAAATGGGACCTTTAATTTTTTTTTAATTGCGATATATTTGTTTTAAATATTGAGAACGACAGGGCTTGCTAAAGATACACTATTCCGTCTGAATCTGAGTTTCAAAGTAAACAGCGTTATCCTATAATGACATCCAGATCTAGGTAGTATAATTACATAACAATTTGTTAACAAATGCATGCACAAACACGGGTGTTATTATTACATTTTCAACTTGACTTAATCTTCACAAAAAATGTTTGACAAAAACAACGCATTAAAACTGTCTTCAACGCGAAAGGGTCTCATATGGACAGGACACTTTGCATGCTATCTTGACCTGTTCAGTAAACACGAACATGCGTTACAGATATTGTATGTTTTCTTCTACCAAATCATATCCAGCAGTGTTTCATACACTAGTCATTTAATTTGTCTTGTTTTAAAACATCGGTCGAAGACAAAATTCAGTTAAGGGGACACAATTCGTAAACACTATATGGTTTCTGTGGAAGAGTTACATCAGCATGATACGTATTTACTAAAAAACAAATACGTAGCTATCAATTAAAACAAAATGTAATGTTATTCAAAATTCGAAATGTATTACATAATTAAGCTGTATAACGAGCATATGTGTGTTATCCTCTTAAACATAAGCTCACATGTTATTACGCAATGCTATTGTTTTGTAACCTGTAGAAACGGAAAAAAGTACTGTTCTGTTCTGTTAAGAAATCGTATCCAGTTTGAAGCGTTTGGATTAATTGCAGTTACAAAATCCGTTAAATATAATACACTTACACAAATTCAAACATTCAATCTTTAATAATGTTTTGTCTTTTAATAGAACTCAACGATTTGAAAATGCAGGTGGGTCATTTGGCCTAGTATTACACAACTAAAAACAGATATTTGATTACTGATGTCAAATTGGCAATGGCGTATTCAATATAAATAGCATTCCTCAATCATCAATCATTGAGTAAACGAAATACACAACAAATGGTATCCAGTTTGTTTCAAACTGGATAAAAGTGTAAAACTAGTGAAACAAAACGTGGTCTCTGAGACATGCGTGTGAAGCAATGATTTATTGTATTATCTATCGATCTGATCATTTTGTTCCATTCCAGAAGATGTGAAATGTGATTACAAACCCTAGTATAACTAACAGAACGCATACGTATTTTGTCTCGTGTCGTTAAAACGCAGTCATCACGTCAAACGTCGACTAGAAACCGAATCAATTATTCCTAACAGATTTATCTTAGGCCTTGCGTTGTTGACGTCTCCTAAAAACAGCTCGGGAAAGTTTGATGTAACTTTGTTTTATGCGAAAACATTATCGAACATTATATTTTCTGAACGTTTCTAGAACATTTCCTTTACGAGAAAAAATAACAGTAACGTTACAAAAAACTATATCAAGCCGGTGTATAGATTTTGTTGAACTTTAGAAAAAAAAAAATTAAATAAGCGAAACAGCTTACGTGTAAGTCTAACTTACACTAGACATCATTAATTTTCATATATTGAAACTTCTTCTCCGCCATGTTAGACTTCATCTTGGGTGTAAATCTTACAGGAACCGACGTCGACGTTGAAATAAGACATACAACTTTACGCAAAACATGTTAAATACGACACTATAGGATACAAGAAAACATGTTTTTTCATTCATTTGTACATTCAACTTATTTCAAGCAATTTTGCGATCATAATTTTAAAAGAAAATAGCGTGTTTGCTTAAGTGTGAAACCTAGTTTAGCATCATTGTATATTAACTTATGAAGAAAATATATAGAGTACATGTGCTGGTTTTGGTAGTTTATTTATTTTTGTATTCACTAGTGACAAGAGGAATACATATTGTCACGAGTGATGTGATTTCTGAAGTGAATTAAAATCAATAATTTGCACTGTAATTGTTTACCGTTTCAGATAGTGAATCACACTTTTCAAAACATCGATAATTCCATACAAAAACACTTGAAAGCATAAAAAATCGCTATGCTATATGCAAATACATCTTACCTAGTTATGATTTTGCCTTACGATACAAACTGTTCGCAAATGGCGCACGCACGTTACATTTAAAGGACCCGTTTCTTTTTAGTGTGTATAACACTTTAAATGATGTGCAATATTATTATCAGAATAGACAACCTTTACTTCACAAATAAACAAGTATCTAATCAATTCACTAACGGGGATATGCTAATGTTCCAACCAGAGCTCCAGATAAGGATTTAGTTTAAAGGGTATTTTACCCCCTGATATTATTGTTAAAGGGTATTTTACTCCTTAGTTTCTGTCATAAAGGGTATTTAGGAATATTGATGGATATTTTCGTTTTCCATAGAAAACTGACATAGTACATGACGTGTGTTATCTAGAAATGTAAGTATTACTTGTTTTTAATTAATGCAAACAGAATAAGTTTTAAATGTTGTTATGAACAGACGTTCTTTAAAATATTCAACTCACATGTGTTGTATCTCTGTCTTTAATGGTTCATGAAGTACAATTAAACTAAGTTATGACACTGCTTGTGCAATTGAAAAATAAAGTCACACTATCCTCTCCCGGGGCTTATAACCCTGAAACAATCATTTCTTTCTCCTCTTCTTATCTTTCAGCCAGACCAGTACTGCATTAGATGGGTCATATGATCCCACAGGGACCTGGTACATGTTCATGGCAATCAGCAGGTCAAGATTCTCTTCTTTGAGATGGCTTCGAAACTTATTTTTCAGTCTGTTTTATGTGCTGAAACTTCTTTCACATTCCACACTGGTAACTACCATACACAGGCCTATCTTACACAGCATGGAAAACTCGAGTAACCCGGTGCTCTCATGAATCTGGATAACTCTATGGCAGAGTGCTTTTGTTGACAGATCTGTGTAGCATCACATTATCATTCCATTCAATCTTGGCCACCCATCAAGCAACTTGTTTTTGTCTAGTAACTTGCAAATCTTCGTTTTCTCTTCTTCAGTGCCAGTTTCTAAATCTCCCTTTACAAAAGTGACCTCCTAGTCTTCACCATACAACTCACGCAAAGTCTTCAGAGCAGCTACACACTCACTTGATTCGGAACTGTTGACTATTTGTGGATTCAGGACAAGGCTCAAGTTCCTGAACACCTCACTGCCACCCTTTCTTAACCTATGTTTAATGTTCTTTTCCAAACATGCCACATATTTTTCTCTTAACTTGGCAAATGCATGTTCAGAATTGTCCTTGTGAGTCAAGATATCTTCACCATTCAATGATGCACATGTTGTACCATCTTCCTTGTTCCCTATTTTAATGCATGCTTTCATTTCTTTTAATCTCTGTCAATCATTGAATTTTAAATTCTGAAGTTTACCCAAAAACCTGTCTACATGAGATTCTGTTTCACGGAACTGAAGAGACTGTTCTTGGAGCCTTTTACTCAGGATTCCTAGTTCTTCATGAACGTCCAACATAGGAGATACCATAAGAACAGTTTTGTAGTTGATGAAATATTTAAGCAGGCCATTTGCAAATGCATTGCCTTTGACAGCAAAGCAAGCTAGAGTTGCACAGAATGAGTTGTAACTGAAGTACACAGCTTCAATTACATTTTGTAGCCCAAGCCATCTTATGCTGTGAGGTTCCTTTAATGTTATCTCTGTTTCATCGAGTACTTTTTGCATTTGTTTTAACTTAATTGTGCGATTGCTAGATCCACTCATAAAAGCATACAGTGCACTGATTTTCGCTCTGAATGTTACAAGTTTTTTCGTCTTTCTTGATTCCATCTGATACCGGGAGATTTAAGCGATGGGCCATGCAATATGTCTGTACCATAAACGGAGCATACTTAAATTTCAATTGTACTCCTACACCAGTATCCTTACCCATACTCACAGAGGCTCCATCTGTTGCTAAGGAAACAATTCTTGAAATGTCCAGATGTTGTCTGCTCGGGTACTTAACTAGGCAGGCAACAATAGAGTGGTCCTTTCCATCTGATAATTCAACAGAATTGAGTAATTGGCACCCCATTTTTGCACATATCTTATGCATGTGGATAGATGTTTCTTTACCGTGATGTCTGTGCTTTCATCAATCATAATGGCATGAAACTCTGATTTAGAAATCTCTAAAACAGATAACACTGCAGATACACTTCTGAATGTCTGAAAGTGTATCCCAACTCAAGTTTTGATACAACATTCTACAACCATTAATTTTCTGCAAATCAATCAGGCTATTAACTTGTACAGAAGGGAGTTCTTCAATAGCAGCATAACACACTGTCCGAAATAATTTAATATCTACATCATCTTCTGTTACCTCAGATTCCTTTTCATCTTCTGATTTGTCAGAATATTCATGGACTGCATTTGTAAGTTCTTTCTCGGCAATTTGATGCTCATTTGACTTATTGTGTCTTTCAATGCTGTTTCTTTGAATGTTAGTAGAACCTTCATTTGCCCAGATACTTTGCACCTTTTTAACAGTGCAGATTGTACACGTGAGTCTCATTTCTGGGCCTTGTTTATATATTTATAATCAGTGCTAATTATCTTTCCATGATGTGATAGTTTTGTCCGACACTTTGTCCCCAACATGATATTTGGGTTTTTTGTTCCGACTTTTCAACCGCCGTGATAATCAAATCGGCGCCTAGAATTATTTTTACAATCCTAGAAGAATCATCAGTGTTATCATATTGACATATTGTAAGATACTGTTAGTTCCTGCAGGAGCCGCTGTTTGATTGAAACGTCCCTTGTTCGAACCTACAACACGATAGGCTGACATTTTGATTGTTATTACAAGGTTCTTTTGATTGACTTACTAAGTTACTATTGATTCAAAGGTTAACTAACAATTTACTGGATTATTGGTTAAACCGGTTACGCACATGTATCGATTATAAATACGTACCGAAATTTGTATTGCGTAATGTTACGTACATGGGCCGATTTTCAAAGCGTTTTTTTATTTTTTTCAATGCGTAAATACGCAGATACGCATCTTATCTGGAGCTCTGGTTCCAATCATGCTAAATGTTTCACAAGCCCACATCATTCAAGAGGCGAAACCCACCATGCTCTCTGAATGACGTTGTTGGTATTATTTCTCTCCCTTTACCGCCAGTTTCTTTGCACCAACATTGATTTAGCTAACGACAAAGCGTTCACATACGAGCAATATACATGGAGACACACATTTATGTGATGCCTCATTCATGTAAACACAACGATCATAATTTATCCCGTTCAAACAAAACTTTGTATTTCGTTACTTATTTTATAGGGCAAGCTTAACATATGTTTACACTTTAAAAAATAAGTCTGTTATTTCGATACCGATATGTTCAAATCATTATCAAACTGTATGTTAACTACGAGGTATTTGTATATTAAGAAGTAAAATGTGTTTGTCATCACTTTTCATGGATAGCTTGCCATCTTATTTGATAAAAGAACGCTATATTGTTTAAACATATATTGCAGCATAGTACATTGCTTGCGCATGTTATTATTACCAGCGTTCGATAAGACTCTTAAAGTATTTCAATACGAGATTATTTTAAAAAAAAACTCTGCTCTTCCGGCTAAAATTTGTATTCTTCGAGGGTAATTACATAAACCTAAAATAGTGTGATTTAGACCTTGCCAATACAAAGCGGATATAATATAATGGTAGACATACCCTTGTTAACATTCAAATGTTACATTGTAATGGGATAGTGTTATAAACCAGTTGAACATCTTGAACATAATTAAATTGTCTCACATGTAGAATTGCGAGGAAATTCATACAATTTTCGAAACAAAAATTAAATGTAGATTTATAGTTACTCGTTTATACATTCCGTCTATAGTAAAAATATTTTACCAGGTCAAAAGGCATTCATATTGACTAAATTGAAATCAACCGAAACGTGCGCTCAAAGAAAAACACCGGTTGTTGTGTATACACATTTCATAGTTCATGGTCTTTTACCGTGGCATTTACATAACATTATGACGTACAGGCAATCAGTGCGCTCTAGGGCGATCATCAATCTTTCGATGTTATAGCTGTCTTCAGCAGAGATAATTCTGTCACTTGAAAGAATTAGTTAACCTCGTTAAAGGATAACAAGAAGCACTAAGGAATTGAAAATTGAATGGGAAAGGTGTCAAATGGTCGTTCTTTTTTTGAATGGGTCGTGGTGTGTAACACCTTCGCCTATGCTATAAATTAGTAATGAACACTCAAGATCGTATAGTGGTTTACTTGTTATGTGTACATAAGTTTTTTACCAAGGTATAGGAACGAACTCCTCGTATACAACGGCTATCTAGATGCATGCAGAAACTACATCATTTACCCGTGATCATTTTACTCCAAAGAGCCCACCTCACATGAGCATGAAATACCGTTTTGTGAAATGTGTTCTTATAGTCAAGTCGTTAGAAGGGAGAACCTTAACATCAGTGAAATCTTCATATAACTACCAGTAAAATTAAACTCATGCTGCATCGGTAGGTGATCATTAGTTTAATTTCTAAAAGGTCCGATAATAGAGGTTAATGACCAATCGCAATGCATTAAGACAAAGGACAACACACATGACAACAAACACGAAGGAGTAAAATGGGGGTCACAATTCGCGCTAAAACATTTCGAGAAAATACTCAATGGAATCGCAGGGCCGCACCTGTATATGCCGGTTTGTCATGCCATAATGTTTACACAAGGCATAAAGCATTTGCGGAACATAATTAAATGCTTCTTTGTGATTTGTATCAGGCTTTATTCATTGCGTGTATTGTGTACTGCTAGTCGGTTTTCTGCCTGCTGCTAGTATAAGTAGTGACTGCGTGTTATGCGCCCGAGAAGATGTAACCAATTGCCAAACTGATTTGTTGACAGCTACAAGATGAGTATATAAAGTGAGCTAGGAACATACGTGTTTGTCATTTCAATACATAACAACATAATATAAAATTGAAGAAAATGGTTATTATTGTACCAAATAATCGTCGTATATTTGTTGGTAAAACTAAATGCCAAAGTACTATGATATCAATGGTTGTTGATATATCTGTTTGCACAAAATACTGATATATCTCTTGAAGTTTCGTAGTCATACAGCCGAATATCTACATTGGCAAAACAATGAATTGTTTTATTATGATAATTGAAACTTCTAAATACGTAACATTTGTCATTAATTGTTCTATCTAGAATTTTATTCGTGTATCCAAATACATATATCTTCATTATCGGTATCACCATTGGTTTATGATACAGATGCTTATTGCATTAAATAGCTGTTAAAATTATCCATTAGTTAGATAAATTTGTTTTATTGGCACATTATCCACTCCTACGGCGCTAAATATGTACATTTACACTTAAGCTTAATAATATCACATTAGCAATCAAACGCTTAATAGAATCATTTTTCGTGCATAATGTATCATTATTCATAAGCAGCTGTACTAAATTAAGGAAACAAAATAATTCAAAGATGTAATAATATAATAGACATGTATTTACCTATACATCCAAACATTGCAATCGGGACATGGTTAATCTTCCTGAGACACATTTTGATGATCTGTAGTTAGAACAATTTGATGCTACGTTATTAAATCTTGTAAAAATAAATTGTATTATTTGCGTGAAATTTATATCATCGCGACTAAGAAAGTTTGTATTGTTTCGCACCAGTACTATTTATGCAATGTAAATAAAAGTTGGAAAGTGTATTATTCTGTATTATTTTGATATTTGAACTACTAGTTTATGCGGTAACAATGTATTTACAAGTGTGAGTATGTGATTAATTATGTCCAAAGTGTGAGGCTCGGTTCCTTTCGAACGGTTTTAACCCTCTAAGCTCTGAGAATTGAAATTTCCATGGCGATGGACCCAGCTTTAATCATTTATGTATGTTTAATGTTGTGCTGTTGTGGTATCCTGTATCGTAAAGGCGATTGGTTACTTGCCTTAAGTAAAAAATGTGCGGATGATAATACGAATTTCTCTTCCGATAATTTGTCTTGAGTTTCACATATTTCATTTATTCCAAGTTGTCCCTGGTTCATTATTTTATATTTTCCGATGAATATGTTTTCCCACACCAAAGGAACAGGTTAATCTTATAGTTGTTATTCGATTGTTGAACTTTCCATGTGCGATACAAATTCAAAAAATACGACTGAAACAATTTTTCAAATATGCGATTAAATGCAGTGGTTAAAATGCTCTTTGTCACGAGTAAAATTTAATGAGATATCTTAAACTTACATACTCGATGTAAACCGGCACAAGTATAGTCGCATTGATAATTGGTCATCACACGAATGTATAACGCTTTTAGACTTATGAAAACAGTATCAAACACACGGGAGTGAGATCAAATATTAATTTATTATAATTGATAAACGATTCTTAGTTTTATTAATATATGTGTTATATCAAATTTATCCTAAAAAATTATATTACATTTACAAATGAAATCAGTCCTGCATTATTTTGAATAATTGTATACTCCATTTACTACGAGCATGCATTTATTACAATAAGATCTTATTTTAAATTAGCTGGTATGAAACTATTGATATAACGATTGTAAAACATTTAACTAGTTAATAACACTTATGCAAATATTCAAATATTCCATTAAATATAAAGCGGATACCCGAATACCTATTTCGACATTCATTTAATTTCTAAAATCAAATGCATGCTTACACAACCTGTTTTGTACTGAAACAATTAAAAATACATATAAAAGCATCAACATTGCAATTGCCAGGTTTATTTCAATGTTTGATTAGTATTTGCTGCAAGCACACAGTGTATCTTTTGAGAGCATGTTTGCCTGAAACCTACGAAATCACACAAAAGGGCATGTTTCCAATTATTATTTGGAACATGACACGATACTGCATTCAAATGTCACTAACGCAAGTAACGACAATTCATCTTCCGTGTCGATTAGTTGCACAATAACAGTTATTTACGTTAAAACTGTCGGAATGATGAATTAAAATTATATGAACATGCTTTTGTTTATTTTACATAATTCAGGTGTAGTCAACTCTGCAAACAGAATGTGTTTTCACATTTAAACGTGAATTAAAGTAAAGTATTCATTCAATGAATCCAATAACCCAACGTGGTTGTTTTATCTGTGTCCCTTAAGATAAATTAATATTTAATTCAAATCTTTGTTTATTAAGCAGGCCAGAACCACACACCTACTGGGAATCCGTAGTTAACAAACCCTTTGCACTGAATACCAAGGTTTAAACAAAACAGTTCGCATACCGAACATCAACATGTAACCATTTACTACTTCTACAAACGGTGTGAATTTGCTTTATTCTATTGTATAGTGAGTATAGTATTGGCATGTATTTTGAGATGGAATCACAAAACTCGGCAAACTATTGAAATTTCTGTATTTAGGTGGCGAAACTTATAATACATGTAAAGCTGTTAAACGGAAATCCACTGGGAATAACGACGAGTTAATAACATAGCTCAATGAAGCACATACATTTGCGTGTTTCCCTACATAGCGAAGTCCCTGAAGACAGAGATAGGCCAAACAACGTTATTCAATTCATTTGCACACAAGTCATATTGTGGTACAGAGTGGATACATCGATCACGACGCGCATATTGAAGACAGGGATAATAAGAGATGTCCTAAATCCGTAAAATCTTGTTGATAGCAAGATTTATTGCGTTCCATTGTCACTTGATTTTGAAGAGACCACATCACGAACATTTGCCATTTATCATGCAGAGACGTACACAACAATTTGAATTTGGTTTTAAAAGTCCAAAAGTCACAAACAAGGAAGTATGACTGATAATATATGAGATTCAGTTCCCGATAATTCAACAATTGCTACACTTAAACATTTTTCGAATTTATCATAAATGTGTTTTGATTAAGTATGTGGTAGATATATTTGCGTTAGTTCATTTTACTGCGTGTTTCATCAATAGTGAACAATATGGGTGGGGGGAAAACATTTTGTTATTCCGCCCTCTATCACATTCAGCAAACAATCAGCTCAATTTGAAATAATTTGAAGTTACCATCACGAGGCAAGTATTATATTTGTGCAAGCCTATCCGAAGTAATACAGAGACATTCGTTTTAATGTTGAGTTGTGGAAAATAAGTGTATATGTTAGTCTCATCATACGAAATATCTTTGATGTTGAATTCACTCCATTTCTTTAAATGTTCATTATAATTAGTTGAATAGTTTAGTTGCCTTTGCCACTAAATAATTAATGTGTATGATTAGAATAATGTAGCGAAATTACACTTAAATATTAAGATTGTTTGAGTTAAAGAAATTTCTTTCTACACATTACGTGACGTCAATAAGTAAGTGTTGTCTAAATAAAGATGCGTTAACGAACTTCTCGAATTTGCATACCAGTAAATAAAGTCCGCTTGGGAATGAAATTATTTGTGAACAATACTTTTTATAAACGGTCATTTTTAATGTGATATCGTTAAAATTCATCCAACACTGAAAACTTGTGTTTCATGTATGTGCAAATACATGCATGTATTTGCGTTCTAATGCCGCTTCTACTTTCACGTCCGAAAACGTATACACGCGTATACATTGGAGACAAAGACGTGTGCTTAATTATAAACCCGTTGGATTAGCATTTTAAAACACATTCAAATAGTGAGTATATGAACACAGCTACGGTACACCAATATACAGTATAGTGATGTTTGCAAATTGTAATTGAGGCGTCTCATACACGTTTTGGCGCAAAATGAAAATAATACTGCAATTTCCTGTCATACAACGCGTTTCAGCACACATTTTAGTTGAGGAGAACCGTCTGTGGACACAATGAAAATTCGTTGGTGTACAGTTTTCCTGTAGGGCAACCACCTAATGTTTACATTGTATCGACAAATATGTAATTGAGCTATGTAAAAACATTTAATATCGTGCTATTATTATTTATGACATGCCGGTTTATATATTCATGAGAAACAAATTAATAGTTTAAAAATTAACCAATTTCATCGAGGAATGGTGTCGCATGCTATATTTAATATTTATAATGTGTCCTTTTTCACTTTCGAACGGCCAATATATGTTTTATCAAAATGTTCTCAGGGAATACTCACAGTTTCAGAATTATGTTTAATCTATATTGTATTATTATACGACGGCTTAAGCATGGGTTTCATTAATATTCAGATTCAACCGAAGCTGTTTCTTAATTTAGATAATAATTGGCATGTTTAATTAATAAAGATATGTGTAGACACTTGAATACATTTCTGTATATAGACCAGCCACAATTTAATTGTATAAGAACGCCTTCAGGTAACCGCCCAAAGACACATAGTGGTTTCTAACTAGTTCGTGATGCGAATTTGGCGAAGTATTTATTTGTTAATATTCAAAAATATGTATACACGTGGTGAACAGTTCGAAACGACCATAACACTTATTATATGAATCTTGCATTTTCATTGCATTGTTATGAACGGTATGTAACCACATCTTTATATACCGCATACACTTTATAAAAAAACGTTTTAATGTGTATAAATATAAACTTAATAAAATTGATGCGTACACAGTTTGTCTTTTGAACCTTATTATATGACATTATTAATGCTTATCAAGGGTAGCATTGCATCTTATGTCTTCTGCAACTGTATAACCACTACTTAAACATGATGCATGGCGGGCATGGTATTTATACATACACTAATAAGATATTCGTGTCAAACATATAAACCAGGGCACTATAACCTCAAAGGCAACCTGTCGAATATCTATTCATTATGGACATGACATTAACATAAAAAAATCCACATCTCGTTACGCGATCTATTAAATTTCAACGGGTTTTTCGTTCTGAGTGTCACAATTATGTACTTGTGTTCGCAAAAAGGATAATTTGTTTGTCTTCAGAACATACAAATCGTGTTACATATTCTGTCCACCATTATAATATGGGTCCTCTCTGTCATGTTTTCAATGGTATCCTATCATTAGACGGGAGTAGTGACTGTACTAATTCATGCTGATTAGTCTTATGTATAATATCGATTATTTGGTGCAGCAAATCTAATTCTTAAATTCAACAACTTTAGATAATAACATCTTATTTGCTTGTAGTACTTATTGTTACTGCGGTATTTCATTACAATGTAGCAAACTGTCTACACTAATATACGATACATCAGTAATACATGCATGTATATATAAATACATAAGGTTTCAGTTGCCTAAACAGTAGTAAACAGTATTAATATAACATTTTCGTATATCACATCAGAAGTCAAAATCGACAGTCTCACAGCCATATACATACATTCAGTTAGCATTACATTATGCGATAAAACCATGAATAATTTAGTTTAAGTGATTATCATGGAGAAATACGTTTTACGTTTTAGAAAGTCTTGTAAATAACGTTAAAGAATTTGATTTGCGTATATGTTCAAGTAGTATATTCAAAACTTGTATGCTATAAAATGCAAACGATGGTTTGTGTACCGTGTATAAAAACAAAGAGTTCATTCGCAGTTCTATCAAGAAGTTCGTGTATATAAATTGAGCTATTCCAATAACGTAACTTGAACGAAAGTTATTGAAAATGTAGAGCTGTGACTTTGTTGATGTCATATATATATATATATATATATATATATATATGCATGTTAAAATTATTCATAGAGGAGTTAAAACCAAAGACCAGCTTCCGAAAAAACATTAAAGACTGTCAGTTAAATTTGACTGACACAATATCTTACAAAAGTGAAAGTGAACAGGTAACAACCATGCGTTTTTGACAGATAGACATGATAAAGGATAATATATCAACCTCATTAGACAGTCTAACTGGTCTGTTCAAGAGATTTCATCATACGTATCACGAGCTTTATCTTGTCTGAACAAAATGCGCAACATGTGTTAAAAGTATTGTTTCTCTGGACCATTTTGCTGAAATCATGTATGCACATTGATTTTCGTCTGAGAAAGGTTTTGAAACGTTTATAGTTGATAAGCCATGAATACATAACAGTTTTACAACCGACTGCACTCAACTGTAACAGTTATTGTCAGAGCATCTTACGAACCTTGCGTAGACCATTAATTCCACAAAATGTGAATAAATGCTAGCTCTAAATATTCCTAAGACCAGAAACATGTCTATTTCGTCAATCTTAGCTCGAGATCAGAAAAGTAAGGTTTTAAACAAAATATGATATTGCGGTGCTATAAAAAATCTACAATACGTAGATGCATGGATACATACTAGTTTATGTTGATTTGCACTTTTACTCCATTTACAGGTGTTGTATCTGTCCAGGGTTCATATGCTGATGCACTTTACATCCCCGTAGAAAGGTGTAAATATATTTATCAATATAATCGTAAAATCAATATTATATTTCTACAGGGTGACTATTTAAGAATGATAGAATAATCTTTGGGTAGCTCAACAAAGAAAGGTAAATATATGGGACTCACATGGGGTCATAATTTTTATGAAAATACAATCACGGCACTATTGTACGAATTTCTCTTTTATTTAACCACAATATGCAAGTCACATTGGTCCCCATACGTTTTGTTTAATAAAAGCTACACGGCATAAGCGAGCTCATCTATTGATCATTTTGAAGTTTGATGTTTAAATCTGCATCATCAAGACATTATAATCATGGTTATACAGTGTTACACATTTTACAAATAAATATTCGCAATGTCATTGACAAAAACGTACATGTGAACATAATTTCATATTGAAATACATAAACAGAGTGAGTGTCTTTTTAGTGTTGTATGAATGTTACAATAATTTATATTTAATAATTATAGCACTTTATCCCGTACACACGTATCATTATTAACATTTCTAAAACTGTCTCAATAATTAAAGTGTTTCTAAGATAAATGCACAATGGATACATTAATAAAAACACATATATTCATACATGTATTTATTGAGTTTAGCGAGAAACTCAGTCTTTATTTATAAGTTTCGAGCCGTCTGTTTTTTCATTTGTCGATTTCATTACGATGATATATGTCCTCATATTTGCCTTTCTCTGAAAGTATACGTCTATATAATGTTAACCTTAATTTATGAATACCGGACATTCTAATAATAATTGAAATTCGTCCTCAGGTAAATTACATGTTCAACACTTCTTTTCATTTTAGGGTTTTTAATTCGGCTTGTGTAATATACCTGGCTACTGATGATAACTCTAAAAAGTGGTAATTCAGGACTGAATTTCTCTGTTTCCAAACTAACTATAATGTGTACCTTTTGTTGTATAAACAAGCTCCATATAGTTCAGGGCCTTCTACCGTGGTATTTACAAAACATCATGGCGTACAGGCAATTAGTACGCTCCATGGCGATCATCAATCTTCCGTTGTTATAGCTGTCTTCGGCAGAGATAATTCTGTCACTTGAAACAATGAATGATCCTCGTTAACGGAGAGCAAGAAGCAATGAGAAATTAACAGAAACGATTTAAATTGTCGTCGTTCGCATTTTGAATGGGTCGTTGTGTGTAACATGTATCATCGCCTAGTACAATCCAAAATAAAATAAAGTCGTATAGTAATTAATGCATGCTGGTAATGTATGGAGTATAAACGAATTTAAAATAAGGAAAGACTGATTTCATTTGTAAATGTTATTTTAAATGGTTTCTTTAAAAGCGCCAGACATTTGATCAGTATGGCAAATTTGATATAACACATGTTCATGAAACTAAGCATTACACAGTTAACGCAATTAAAAAGGCCCGATAAAATTCCCACAGAAACAGATTATCATGTTATGCAAATGCTTTCACACTTGTGTAAATAATATGGCATGACACAATGACACATACAAAGGTAGGGACCATATTGTATTGATAATTTTCTTGAAAGGTTTTAGCGCGAATTGTGATGCCGGTTTTACTCCTTCGTGTTTCTTGTTATGTGTTTTGTTTTGTGACTTAATAAAATTGCTATTGGTCATTTTCCTCTACTAAAGGAGATTTGAGTACATGTAATCACCTGCCAATGGAGCTGGAGTAGAATGTTGCTGGTAGTTATATCATATATTATATTACCCTGATGTTAAGGTATTTCCTTTTTACGATTTAACTATAAAACACATTTCAGGTTGCGATAAACACACAATGAGATAGTATGGCGGTGCTTGCATTTTAGATTATACCCTAAATAGCCACCTGTTACAAATCGGTATTTCATATTGAATTGCGTGTGAGAAGGGCTATACGTAGCCGTTTTTGAAGTAAACTGATCAAATGAAAATGATGCAGTTTTTGCATGAATCTAGCTATCAGTCGCATTGGAGGACTTCCTTTCTAAACTTTAGTAGAAAACAGATGTAGAAATAAAAAGTAAACCATTATACGTCAATAATAATTAATATCATAAAATAATGAAATAACGATAGTCAAGCATTCGACCAGTTAATAGCAATAATGCAACAAATATTTGATAATTAAAAAAGGGGATAGTCGAAAACCCATTTAGACATTCGATTTTATTAACAAAACTGTATGCTGATGAAAATTGTTTTATGTCTTGAAACAACTGAAAATATAAAAAAACCTTAGGATTGCAATTAAAAGGTTTGTTTGTAACATTTGATTAGGGTTTGCTGTACGCACACAGTGTATTTGGTTGAAAGGAAAGCATGTCATGTATCCAAATGCTATTGGCAAATGCACGATACTGCATTTAAATGTCACGAACGATAATAACGTAAATTCATTTTCCGTTTCGATTAGTTGCACAATAACAATTATTTGCTTACAAACTGTCGGAATGATGATTTAGAATTACATTCGCATGAGTAAACGAACATGATTTTGTTTATTACACATAATTCAGGTTATTCACTCTTCAAACAGAATGGGTTACACCTAACAAACCAACCAGTTTCACATTAAAAGGTGAATTAAAGTTAATTATTCAAACAATGAGACCCATTACCAAACTTGTTTGTTTCAACTGTTTCCCTAAAGAGACATGTATATTTAGTTCAAAGCTTTGTTTACTAAGCAGGCAAGCGCCCGACTCGCACTAGGAATCCGTAGTTAACAAACTCTTTGCACTGAATATCAATGTATAACGATTCACATACCAAACATCATCATGTAATCATTTACTACTACTACAATCAGAGTGAAGTTGCTTTATGCTATTATTAAGTAAGTTTATTATTGGCATTAATTTAATGATGGAATCTCATACGTAGTACTATTATTTATTCATAACAGCCGTGTATTTAATTTTATATACACAAAGGTTCACAATTTGCAATATTATTAACGACTAGCAAATGAATGAATGAACTGCTCGACGAATTTCTGTATTAAGGTTCATACATTTACAATATTAAAACAGAAATCCACTCTGAATTAAGTCGTATTGAGTGTCAAATGCATATTTAAAAACATAGCTCAATGAGGGACAGAGATATACTAAACAACGTTAACATGTTCATTTGCACAAAAGTTTGTTTGTGGTGTACAGTGGATCCATCGATCACGAAGCGCATAATGAATGAAAGAGATAATAAGAGATGTCCTAAATCCGTTAAATCGTGTTGCTAGCGAGATTCATCGCGTTCCATTGTCACTTGACTTTGAGGAACGCATATCACAAACATTTGCCACTTATCATTCAAAAGACGTCCCCAAAAATTTGAATTTGGTTGTAAAAGTTCACAAAAACAACGTTGTATGACTGACAATATATGAGATTCAGTTCCCGATCACTAAGCAATTACTACACTTAACCATCGTATCGAATGTATCTTCAATGTGTTTAGGGTAATTATTTTTTTCTATATATTTTCGTTAGTCCCTTTATCTGCATGTTTTTTTATTAAAAGTGACCACCATGGGTTGGGGCAGAACAATTAACAATTAAACTATTTTGTAATTCCACCATCTTTCACATTTACTAAACGATTAGCTCTATTTGAAATAAGTTGACATTACAATCGCGAGGTAATTATTAAATGTACAAGCTTAGTCGAAATTATACATGCGTTTAATATTAAGTTGTCAAGATGATGTGTTTATGTCAGTACAAAATACTTTAATATTGTTTAAACATCAAACGATATAAACAATGTGTATTGTATGCAAAAATAACTGCGTTTATTTGCGTGTTCATGCCGCTTCCGCGTTCATATCCAAAAACGTTTACACGCATATACATTTGAGACGGAGACGTCTATTTAGGAAATCCGTTGAAGAAACCTTTTAAAACTGATGTATTTGATTCAATAAGTGAGTGTATGAACACAGTTAGGTCAAACCAGTAAACAGTATAATGATGCATGTAAATGTGAAATTCAGGCGTCTCATACAAATGTTGGCACAAAATGGCAATAATCCGACAGCAAACATGTTAGTTGAGAAGCGACGTATGTGGACACAATGACAAATAGTTGGCGTACACTATTCCTGGACGTAAATACCTAATCTTTACATTGTATCGACTGCCAGTCCTTTCAGTAATGCCTTGATACCATGTAATTGAGCTATTGGCAAACATGTACTACCGTGTTATCATTATTTATGACATGCCGGTGTGTATATTAATGAGAAACAAATTAATAATTTAAAATGTGACCAGTTTCCATCGAGGAATGTTGTCGCATGTTATATTTGCTACGTACAATGTGTCATTTTTCACTACCGAATTGCTAATATATGTTTTTTTTTGTAAATGTACTCAGGGAATACTCGTGGTTTTTGAATTATGTTTCATCAGTATTGTACTTTTATACGACGGATTTTACATAGGCTTCATACATATTCCGATTAAAAGCGATGCCGATTCTATATTAAGATAATTATTGTCGTGCATAATTGAAAGGGATATTCTAACAGTTCTCGAAAGGCAACACGAATTGTTATTGCTTGAGTGAACTATTCAAAACGACCATAAAACTTAATATGAATCTTGCATTTTCCTCAATTCGAGGAAAAAGGCCGACTGTAACAGCATGAATATTAAGGGGTTGTTCACTTGCTGCATCCAACTGCGATTACGTTCTGATTACGCTGCACGATGTTGAATTGCATTTATGGTTATCTCTTGAAAGCCCCTGTATTTGACAGATTATACCTCTGTGTTGCACCTCATATTCACGATAATTTTGCTCAAGTAAGCAAATATGTAACACACTATACGAGCGTGTAGTAAGCTTTGTATATGGAACTTTAACACGAATCGGTCTTGTGTGAACGTATAAACGTTTTTTTAACAGATTTATAATAATTAGCGGTATTTTACAAACTGCAGGTAGATGTATGAGAATGAGCCCATTTTTGACATTATGTGTCTTATGGAACACCGTGTATCGAGGGAACATCAATAACAATACAAGACGCTTAGAATAACCATTTTTCTATTGGCAACCTATCTCGTGCAAGTAAAATAATAAATAAGAAATTGTGTCCCTAGTCAAGATAATTGACAATACCTAGGTCTAAACTTTACGCAGATCGGTATACGGGGTACACGCTCGGGTATCGGGAATGGAAAAATAGCCAGACATTTGCAAAAAAAAAACAGCGTTTTATTGTCTACCTGACCTCTGTTGTTTTTAAGAAATAAATACCTAAGAAACCTTGATCGTTATAAAGGGACAATTTGTTGGTCAGAAACGCGTCCCTGAAACTGCAAGACTTGAGCTTTCAAGCAGGTTTTATCGTCAACATGACTAAATATCATTTGCATTAATATGTCGACGACAAATCACCTAGTCTATGTTATAGTCAGTACCTAGACCTCCAACCTGACCATGATCGACACGGGCGAAATACTCTGAAATAGTCACATAAAACAGATCACAAATAAGCATTGTAACTTGTGTTCCACCCTGTCATATGCACACTATCAATTATATGGCATGTACCAAAGTCAGGGCAAACGTGCTTAGGTCTCCAATGTTCTATCGATCGCTAAACGGGGGGAAATCCTGTTTGTCAGCAACCTCTAGAAATGTGTCCTTTAACATCGTTTCATCGCCATCCTGACTCCATGAAACGTGCTGAAATATATATATATATATATATATATATATATATATATATATATATATATATATATATATATATATGAATCTTTCAGAGTTATTGATATTTCTTAGGTCACCAACTTGACATGTATCGCTGCAAAACATTGAATGTTGGACGAATGCCTGCCAGTTGACCGCTTACATTAATACTTATATTACTTTGGATGATTTGATTGTGTTCTCACAACAACAATGGCTAGCTATCTTGTCTCAGAATAACGCGAAATCAGTATTAAAACAAAAATATTACTGAACTGCTGTAATACTTCTACAAAAGTATTATTTAACTAATGGGCATTCAAGCCGAATCAATTTGAGTCAATTAAAGTTATTTATATTTTCATTTCATTTCACCTTCGAAAAAAGGCAATGCACAAGTTTGAAGGCCATCAATTTTGTATCTAATTGGCACTGCTTAATTTTTCTCTAGCCCCTACTAGTTTCAAGAAGTTATGTATACAAGTCAGTTTTAACATGACGTATTTTTAGAAAGGTAAAATTGGCGTTTGTTTTACATATAATGCAAACACTACAGTGAGTACAGTAAATCGGAAATAAATCTACATAACGAATTGATTTAATATAACTTACACACCATATCCAAAGCCTGAATAAATGTTCACATTTATACGGTCTTCCGTCAAGGCAACTCGTTGATTTTGAATGTCGACATCTGATTTACAAGGGCGTAAATTCGAGAACACCATACGAAGGAGCGCAATGACGATGCGAGAACACGAGAGCAAGATGCATCAGCGCAAGATCATAATGCATCGTTATATCAAGTCTTCACATCATGTTAAAGCGTAATCGTGCTTATTTGAACAAGGTTAAACTTGCGATATAATGATGCGAGATCAAGATATTAATACCTTGATCTCGCATAGTAGTATCGCAATCTTGAATCGTTAACTTCGCATCGTAATCTTATATTATCGACCTTTAAAATACAACGGCGAGAATGCCCATTCACGATGCGAAGGCACAATATTACGATTCGACGTCGAGATGCGATTTTAGATGGATATAATTCGATATAGTGGAGCAGAGATCTTGATTCCCTTTTTGCGAGTAGGTTTTCATTGTGCATCGTGAATTCGTGAGCTCGAACGATAATGTGTAACAAATATTATGTGTTGGTTTCGTAGTAATCGAAATATTCAACGACAAATGCCAAAGAGTGTATTCAAAAAATTATTATCTTAAAGGTTTGCAATAATAGTGTCAAGGCTGGGATCATTTGTATTGTACAGGTTCCCCCAAGAACGGTGGGTAATTTAACTCCATAATTTCCTTCCCCCGTTACAAGCGGGAAGTATGCTCATGGAATCTATGCCGATAAACAAAATAATTAGTTCACCAATACTGGTACAGTCAATTACGCAGGATCCTGTCGTCGGAGCCGAACTATGTAGACAATTTTACAGACTGACGTTGATTCGAAAACTGTAAAGTTCCAGCCATGACGACGTGGGTTTCTTAAGGAGCTCGTAGCACTCGACACCACTGGAATATAACAAAAATCTGGCAAACCTCGCAATATAAACAGTAATAATTGGGAGGATGGGTGGAAAATGTAAACATGTATAAACCATAGATCGACCTACTCAGATATGCGACGAGCTCGAGAAAGATAGATAGTTTGCACGGGCAGTGTTTTTATTTACTTAATGGATGAGTCTATGTGTTACAGTAGACTGGGTAGTATTGGTTATGCAATTTGGGTGTAGGGTTTCGGTGTTCCCTTAGAAAAAAGCCTGTGCGTTGAATAAGACAGTTTATTCTTGAGCGAAAAAATATTATTAATCTTTATTACATGCAATGGACTGTTTGCCTGTACCTATGTCTACACACAATGTTTTCCCCGTTTACCGATTTGTGTCACACTGGAAACTTAGGTACGACCATCATCTAAGTAGGTTACGTGCCGTGTAATTGATATTCGTGAACGTAACATGGGTTTAGAGTGGCGATACAGAGGCTGTGTCAATACTCATGTTGACGGTTGTTTATTTGATCATGTTTGACAAACGAAAGTTTTCCCATCCTGACTAGGTTCCGTACCGTCTAATGTTTATGTGTTCTCTTGAAAGGGATATACACATATGCTGTAATACTCATTTCTGAAGGTGTTTAGGTACCCATATCTGCCAAAGAAGAGCTTTGCTCATATAACGACATGTGTCACATAAAGACATAGGCACTGTCTAGGAGACCTTCCGCATTATTAATTCACGTGCAAGTGTAACATATGCTTACATATTTTAAAAGTCTGCTAGGTATACTAAATCTACTATTTCTTCTTACTTCATACAAGTAGCGTTTATTAAAGCATGCCTTGAAGGTTGCGTCTGACATTTGTGGCAACTCGTTTAAGGAATCAGTTATTGTATTACATGGAATTGGACCGTCTGTAACAACATCTTTATATACTGCTTAAACTGAAAGAAAAACACGTCTTTATGTGTATGAATATAAATTTAATATAATTGATGCGCACAACGGCTTTCTTTTAAACTTTAACATATGGTATTGGCAATGTTTGTAAAGGGAAGCGTTTCATCCTATGTCGTTTGAAACTGTATTACCACTTCTAAAACATTAATCCTGGCAAAAATGGCATTGATACATACAATAATAAAAACCACATATCAAACATATATCCAGCCGCACTATAATCTCAAAGGCAACATGGTGACTTACTTTTCAATCGTGTGCATATACACTTACCGTATTGCGTATAACTTAATAACTTAATGGTATTTATCTATTTCTAATCGGACATTGCATAGTAGTCAACGTATTAACTATGTGCATTAATATAGATACTACTCCCGGAATACAAAACAACTTTTCATCAAAGAGTACTCAGATTTTATTCACGGAGTTTGTTTAAAGCCTTCAATATATCATTCATGTCATCAAAGTTGCATCAATGGCCAGTCTGAACTTTGCTGAGGCATATTATGCTAGCAAACATATAGTTTCGATTCTAGAATCGTCTTATAAAATATCCCTACAGAGATAGATACAGAAATTCGCAGAAATAATTACTTATAAGCATAATTCACACCAACAATACAAACAGAACTCCATTATATTATGCTAAATTCAGTTACGTCAACATGCCTTTATTTAAGCAATATCCTAAACTTAAAAAAAAAACACGCAAATTAGATAAATACTAAATACACGCTGAACTTAGTTGTATTATATTGTTAGCAATAAAACATATGGTGTACATCCGTTTGAGTTGTACCTTTGCTCATGCTTTGGTTGATAAATACACTCAAAGCAGTACAGTTTCCAGAACTTCTCACATCTCATACATGCATATTTGCTAAAAAATACTGTTGCCGCATCCCATTTCGCGATCTGTTAAATTGCACCAATAATTCATTCCGAGTGTCACAATTATATAATTGCGTTCGCGAACAAGAAAATTGTTTTGTTCTTCTTCAGAACATACAAATCGTGATACACATTGTGTAATAGTATGGGTCTGTTTGTCGTGTTTTCAATGTGCGTACGGGTGGTATCCAATCATTAGAAGGAAGTAGTGACATAACTGTTTCATTTTGATAAGTCTTAAGTCTTATATCGTTTATTTGTTGCAACGAATCTGATTCATAGTGCAATGCCTTTAGATAAGCACGTTTTATTTGTAGTACTGATAGTTACTGTGTTCTTTCATAACGATGTAGCAAAGTGTAGGGTTTATTACACGGATATCCACAAGTCTTCTTTGTCTCTTTATCAATCATTCCTACTAAAGATCAGGTTCATATTAAAATACAGCGCTCAGTGAAATACTGCCATTTACGTATTTGTACCAAATATCTTTATCTTTAAAGCAGTACAAGTATAGACCAAATGACGTTGATCAATTCCTTTTCACAAAAGTTACATTGTGGTACAGCCGGAATCCATCAATTACTAATACTACGACCTGAGTAATCGGACGTATCCTTAATCCGTAAATCGTGTTGCTGGCGTGATTCAACGTGTTCCATTGTCAAGGGGAAATAAACTACGATAATGTTTGATATTTATTTCGCGAGAACTGGAAAAAGATTGCACAACCATTGACGGTAAATCGTGAAGAATTGCACATATTGGTAGTAACATGAATGCAGTGATATGCATTTGTTCACCTATTGTCATTTGTGTGTGTGTACGTGTTATGGTTTAACGTTCTGTAATTTGTATCATATGTAGTTGTTCTCAAACAAGACGGCTTGTTTAATTCGAAAGCTTTTCCATATAACTGAATGTTTTAAGTGCATGTTAATACGAATGTGACACTATTCGTGTACTATGTTTAACCAGTTGTAGTCAATATTGTATGCTTGTGCTTTTGTGGCATATTCCTTTTATACCATTGATCGTATCAAACATGTAAGTTATAATTAAATAAAACAATTCATATACAATTATATTACATGTACATATCTTTATATTACATTTGAAAAAGTTACGTTTTTTTGCAAGTTTACTTCGAAAACTGAATAATATAATACTTGTCTATAAACTAAAATATTAGAAATACATGTCATATTATGTATATCTCCAAAGCCCGGTAATGTCAACGGAAGACATCAACAGTCAATTAATTGCAAATAAATAATTGTTTGTATACATGGTGTTCAGTATTTATCACGGTTTATCCTCAGAAAGAAGTTAACATATTAAATAGCACAACATATTAGTTTTACCCTTACTACTCACAAAATGCAAATTATCTCTAAAAATAAATTGGAAAACTGTACACTTTAAAATGTCTGAGATATTAAGATCTCACATGTTTCAAGCCAAGGTCAATATCAGACATTGTCGTTGGATACAAGTTAAATCGACCGTACATTTAAGATGGTAGTCTTGGTACAAACGTAATGTTCCGGGCAGATCGGTTAATCAAATTACATTTACGGTTCGATAAAAGCAGTTTCTACACATTATTAATATTTTTTCATCTTTTTTTTTAACACATCTGCGTTTCCATGTTGTAGCCGAGCTTTTTAGCGACAGTTGTTGTTAATATTATCGAAATATGTAACCCACTCTACAGTCTAAGCGATACGTTTTTTTCTGCTCGATTCAAGACGCCTCAGGCCCTAGTCCTTATGCCTATTGGCAGTGCCAGTAACATCCCAAGAAATAACTTTTGAAATTCACCGAACATTTGCATTGAAGTCCAGCATGGCAATTGACTGTTTAATTCTTCACTTAATACTACGCATCATTGAGAAAATAGTATGGCATGAATCGCCTTTAAATGTGGTTAATGTTAAATACAAATAAAATGATTTCGGGGCTAAACCGATACATATTGCCTGAGTAACATACCTACTATCACGAGCTTTACAATAGACTGGGCTGATCCATGAGTGATATATTGACTAAGAAAAGTGATTTCAGTTACGTATGTGTGTTGGCATCGTTTTAAATGACCAGTTACCGATGCTGATGACGTCGTCTCTAACATCAAGACTAACGTACCAAAAATCATAAAGTCTCGGGCTATTACATACAGTATCCTAATTGTTTAAATGCTCATATAAGGGAGCTCAATGTGTACTCATGTTTGTATTTCTTTAGAGTACACGTTGTCTGAATCTTGAATATGTCGTATTCAGTCTAACAAAGGTAGCCGCGTCTGGCGGTTTACGATTAGAATATCTATTTACGCAAATATTAAACAGTATCTAAACCATAACATAGTACTACAATATTAGGAATTAAAACATATTAACACAAATTATGTTTTGTTACAGTTTCCAAAACTTATCAGTTCCAATAGAATCATTCAACTAGTATAATGACATTTTAAAATCCATAATATTAATATGTGATGTAACATAAGAATGACCTAGCATATATAATACAATATATTAATGGCACAATTTGCGATTTCTTTTGCATTTTCCGTGTGTACATTCTTTTTCCGGTTCAGAATATGTAAAAAAAACGTCATACTTTTCCAACTATTACATATACTTCTTTCCAGTTTCGTTAACCTGTGTTACGATTAAGTGAGCGTCATTACGATGTTATTTAGACGTCACGTCAAACATATTTATTCGAATTCACTACGGATTTTGTTATGTTTGTAATGTCCGTAATAATCGATTAAACATGTTAATGATTTTTGTGTAGTGCCGTTTACGTTAATGAGTAACTGTTTGGTTAAGTAATATATTGTGTTACTGTGAATTTATGATGTTCTTCACAATATTAAATACCGTAAACATAGTATATAAATATACGCCCATTCCTTGTATCATTGTGTTAAGCAAAACACTTATTACACCTATCATACATTAAACATGACTGGTTAAATGATGCCATTTTGCACCAAGCTACAACAATAATTTAATGCCACGTACTCTCTTCCATCGGAAGCTTTTGCGACTGCATGCTGACAAAAAAGAACGCACGTTGTCACGCACGTAGTCGCGCCATCCTGCAGATAATCTAGGAGTGAGCAGCGACACTGGGCGGTCGGTGTTCGTGAAGATGCAACCTGGGTTCTTCAGTTGACAAAAAAGGAGGTGTATTCACCGTCGCTGCATGCCTTCATCATGACAACGCTGGGATTGGCAGATGATATTCGGAAGTACTGATACGTCCTGCAGCGAAAGTACAAATTGTATAAGTGGCATTTTGTACTATATTATTTTTTTAAGATTTGAACGTGTTAACAATGTGGCCTTCAAATAATATATTCAAATTTAGGGACCAAAGTGGCTTTTCAATGATCTCCGTTGACAGATAAAAAGTAGCACAGGTCAAATTGGGCATGAGGTTAACCATTTGTTCTTATCGTTATTTACCATAGTGGTATGGTAGGAAGTATTTGTTTATTTTGTCATATTTAGGTTAACTTAACAGGACAGGATAACATGTTGTAATATAGATAAGTTTAAAAAGCATGTACCCATAACCATTATTTAGTAACTTGAGTAATTAAAGAGATATTAGAGATAAATATATACAATGTAGCACACAAGGATGAAAGATAGAAACCGAGTTAGTTGTAATTTATTACCTGTTTCTGGTGAGTATTTAGAGCATNTATATATATATATATATATATATATATATATATATATATATATATATATATATATATATATATATATATATATATATATATATATATATATATATATACTGGCTGTCTGTATAAATAACTGTTCACTTACAATAACAGTGTGATGTATAAATTTATAGACTTATTAACATTACATTTTCGTATATCACATCACATGTCAAAAACGACAGTCTCACAGCCGTATACATACATTCAGTTAACATTACATAATGCGATTCAAACCAAAATTGTGTTTATGCATTTTATTTAAAGTGATTATAAAAGAGAAACAGTTTTTGTCTTTTAAAGGAGACGTTAGATAATTTGAATTGCGTTTATGAAATATAATATTCCAAACTTTTATGCTAGAAAATGCAAACCATGGTTTGTGTACCGTGTATAAAAACATATTGTTCATTCGCAGTTCCACTATGAAGTTCTTGTTTATAAATTGAGCTTTTGCAATAACGTTTTTGGTTGAACACAAATTCTCGAAAATTTAGTGCTGTATCTTTGTTGATCAAATACATGTGTGAATGTTAAAACCTTTCACAGAAAAGTTCAAACTAGACAAGCTTCCGAGACACATTCAAGACTGTCAGTCAAATTTGACAGACACATTATCTTAAAAAAGTGAAATTCCACAGGCGTGTCTGACAGGTAGACATTATAAAGGATAATATTCCAACCACACTAAACGTTTTGTTTCTCTTAACCATTTTGCTGAAATCATGTATGCACATTGATTTTTTTCTTAGAGTCTGTATAATGTTTTGAAACTTTTATAGGTGATAATCCATGAAAACATAACAGTTTTACAACCGACTGCACTCAACTGTTATTGTCAGAGAATCTAACGAACCTCGAATAGACCATTAATGCCACAAAATGTGCATCAATGCCAGCTGTTAATGTTCCTTCAACCAGAAATATGTCTCTTACATTAATATAAGTTAGAGGTCAGAAAAGTAAGGTTTTTAACAAAATACGCTTTCCGGTGTTATAATGAACGTATTGTAGTTGCATTGATAATTAATATTACTCATGCTAATATTTCCATTAGTTCAATTTACAAACGTTTTGTATGCGCAGGGTTAAAATTCAGATGCGCTTTACATTCCCTATGACATGTGTAAATACCAGAATCGTGGAACCAATATCATATTAATACAGTGTGATTATTTCAGAATGAACGCGGTTTGTTGGTTCTTGAACAAACACCTAGTCCTGCCTTGTTCATATTGCATTAAAGTTTGAATATGATAAAGACAAAAGCATTTTTTTTTTGCATTTCGTTCAAGTGTTGCCTGGTGAAAACGCTCAAAGGGCTGTCATTATCGTACATAGAACTTCTAAAACAAACTAAGCGATTGGCTTTATAATTTATTATAACTCCATAGGATACCAATACTTAAAAACGGAAGCAGTATAACATTAAAGGATCCTGATTAATTTAGTAACCGCATAATAGCCACAATATAACCGACACAACTATTGGGAAACGAAATATTAAGTAGTGGCGAAATAATTAAATTGTATTAATGAACAGTGCACAGTGGTTTAAAGAAATGCTAGCTTCTATAATTCTCTTAACTTGTCTTCTTGTAAAGGTTTAACATTAAATGATTTATTAAGTTATTATCGAATAGCCTTCCCGTTAAACCATTAATGCTATCAATGTTTATGGTTTGATGAGAGTGAAAGTGAAAAAAACAACATGTTCGCACATAAAAATTGCAAATTTCTGTTTTGGAACCTAGTATCGATTTAATCGGAAGCATGTCATTCCAATGATTGACTTATTTATTTATTTCATATATTTGTGCAATAAATATTGATTGTTTGATGTTGCATTAAAAGTGTATGTGTATGGTAATCAATTTATCAGTAACGTTATTTGCGCCTTTTGGAGAAAAGCGATGCCTTGTTGTCATACCTCTATACGATCGGATACAATTGTGCATTATATTATTTATATCAGGTTAGTAGGCGTTTATATTAGTCAACTTTGGCAGGTAAGACAAACTACTCGAAATGAACAATAAAGTCTTCTTCCGGTAGAAATGAATCAGAGTATACAAAACAAACGATGTGATTCCAAGATGTTGTACAAATTAGACATAAAAAATAACACATATAGCTTATCACGTATTACAAACATAGTACAATTATTAAGTTCAAGTGCTCATTACGTCAATATGTGCATGTCAAACGTCATAACAGCATAGACACACAAACAGAGTCGTATTATATTTTAACATTTATTTTAAAATGGTGGCCTAGAGGTATGATAGACAGAAACAATGTGTGTTAAATATATCAGCCGCGGCACAAATAAAAAAAAAACTTAACAGAACTAACACGATTTTTTTTAACCACGACTTATATATTACATAATGACTTATATATAACATAATGATAGAGGAGTAACCTGTTTGTCTCTAGATATCTTTTACACAGTTGTAAATATATTTATGTCGTTGTGAATTTTATATATATATAA
>VMBQ01000159.1:374717-385831 GCA_007657795.1 Dreissena rostriformis
AACAAATCAACACACAAACATACACGCATATATATATATATATATATATACTTGCTGTTTATATTTTAACATTTAACCTGTTCATGTGAACACAGTGATGCTATAAGCAAACGTGCATGCAACGGATTTTTTTGTTTTAAAATATCGATAAATGCTTCATTGTGTATAACCCTTTAAACTTTGCTTTCGTTTCATTTATTGATTTTATTTAAACCTTCGTTTACGGAAATTGTGTATGTAGTTTTGATAAACGAGTGATTAATTTCGCTCTACATACAAAGACAACTTAGGCTGTCGATAAGTAGCATCAAATTATGGCGACAACATTAAGTGCGAGCGTATATGGTAAAGCACTACTTGTTGGTGCGATTTCTATTTAGTTAAATGATAACCTTTCCACACTCGCAAAGAGAAACAATATTATATTGTGTTACCAAATTGAACGGGGAATTTCATTTTCTCGATAATTCTTATGTACTGTGAAGATTTCATTTATTTCTTGGCGCCTTGCATTAATCACGTTTCAATGTAATGCAACGAACGAAATAGCCTCACCAGCCACAGTGCACTGCTTACAAATGTAATTATTACCAGCGTTTGATGAGACTCTTTAAGTAATTGAAAACAAGATGATTGGGAAAAAAAACTAAGCAGTTCCGACCAAAATTGGTATTGTGCGAGGTATAGCAGTCTATTTCAGTGGAACGTCTTGAACATAAACAAATTGTCTCACATGTAAAATTGCGAGTACATTAGGTAAACTTTTCGAAAAAAATAAATAAATGTAGATTATATCGTTGTTCTTGTATACATTTCGTCGGTAGTAACAGGTAATCAGGCATTCATATTGCAGGAAAAAAACGTTTGAATTATAATATATACTGAAATTAACCTAACGAAAAGCACCGGCTGATGTATATAATTCATAGTTCACGGCTTTTCCATTGGCATTTAACAAAAGTTTATGACGTACAGGCAATCAGTGCGCTCTAAGGCGATCATCAATCTGTCGATGGTATAGCTGTCTTCGGTGGAGATCGTTATGGCACTTGAAAGAATTAGTGAACCTCGTTTAAGGATAGCATGAAGAACTGAGGTATTAAAAGAAACGTTGTAATTGCCGTCGTTCGCATTTTGAATGGGTCTTGGTGTGTAACACCTTCGCATATGATATTTATTGGTTATGACAACTCAAGATAATATAGTGGTTTGCTTTATATTTCTACCAAGGTATAGGAAAAAGTCGTCCAATACAAGTGCTAGCTAGATGCATGCAGAAATTACATCATTTAAACGTGATCATTTTACCCCAAAGACGGCAACCTATAGCCCACCTTACATGAATATGAAACACCGTTTTGTGTTACAGGTGGCTATTAAAGACCTTTTTTAAAATGCAAGCACCACCATAATATCTCAGTATGTGTTAATCGCAACCTGAAATGTGTTTTATAGTGTAATACCTTAACAGCAGGGACATCTTACCAGCAAAACGTAACTCAAGCTGCATCGGCAGGTGATTATTATTACAATTACTAAAAGGTCGTGTGTTTTGTCATTTGTCTTTATTAATTGCGATTTTTCATTTACCTCTTAAAGGTTCTTTATAAGACGTAACTGAACAATCGCAAATCATTAAGTAACATGGAAAAACACATGAAAACAAAACCCGAATGAATAAAACGGGGGGTCACAATTGACGCTAAAACATTAAAAAAAAAACTCATTTAAAACGCAGGTCCGCATGTTTATATGCGTCATTTCGTCATGCCATAATATTTACCCAAGTGTAACTAAATGGCAAACCCATCTTGGAGAAAAGGATTTTATTTGGCAACAAATATTTATCATGCAATATAAAGCAACTACTGAAAGTCACTGAGACAGTTTCAATGTAAATACATCCAGAGAATCATAGCTACAAATCAATATCTTTTTAAGTGCGACCTATCCAGCATAAATCTATGTGATATGTGTAGTGAGCATATTTAACAATAGAACACCTTTTCTGGGAGTGTAAACATATTCAAACTCTATGGACTCAATTGACAATCTTTCTAGAAAAACAACAATTAAATGCTAAACTATCTCTCTAAAACATCAGTTTAGGTGTTAATACCTTCAAAATACTAGAGGTTAATACCGCTGTAAATTGCATTGTTATATAAATGAAATATTTCATATTCAGCATGAACTACAGAAAACAAATGCCTACAATGAACTGTTTTATCAATGATTTAAACTTAAGATTCAAATTGAAAAAAGAAATAGCCCTCAACCATGATACACTTCACATATTTGAACATAACTGGAAACACAGTAAACTTTCATAAACACGTCCAGGATTGTTTCTACACACCTTATGCAAATCATCTTGATTTATAATTATTTTGTTTTCGTTTATTTAAACACCTATAACAAACAACCAAAGAAAAAAATGCATATAAACTTTTTTTTTAATCTAAAGGCAAACCACAAGGTCAAAAAGGTCTATATATAAGCATATCTTGTATAACATGTTTGAACATTATTGCTGCTACATGATATCACTTTGGTTTGTGATCATTTACATGTAAACATTGTATGTCTTATATATAAAAAAGATATTTACACAAGTCTGAAAGCATTTGCAAAACATGATTTTCTGTTTCTTTGGGAATTTTATCAGGCCTTATTCATTGAGTTTATGGTATACTGCTAGTCGGTATGTTGTCTGTGTAGTGATTGCGTGTTTTGTGTCTGGTTATCGAATCATTCTAGGTCTTATGCCCGAGTATATGTAACCAATTGCCATACAAAAACTGTTCACAGCTAGATGATAAGTATATGAGGTTAACTATGTAGTCCCTTGTATGCAATTTTTAATACATAATAACATATAAGATTGTAATCGTTGGCTACAATAACTGCCACAGTACTGTGATGGCAATAGGTATTAATATATTTGTTCGGAAAGAAAAATGTTATATATATCTTTTTGAAGTCTCGTAGTCATATAGCCGAATAACTACCTTGGCAAAAAATGCATTGTTGTTGTGTTAAATCTGTTAATTGAAACTTCGAAATACTAAACATTTGTTATTTATTGTTCCATCTAGAACTTGAGTCGTTTATCCAGAAATCATATCTTCATTCTCGGTATCATCATCGTTGGTTAATAATGCAGATGTTGATTGCATTAAACAGCTTTTAAAAGCATACCCTTGTAATTTGTATTCAATTTATTTGCACGCTAACCATTCATACGGCGCGTGGGCAATAACTATGTACATAAACACTAAATAACTAAGCTTAGTAGCATCACATTGGCAATGAAACGTTTAGTAGAATTATACATGTGCATTATCATTATTTATATGCATTGGATTTAATTGGCAAAAAAATAAATAATCAAAGATTATAAGTTATTAATACACTTGCATTTTCATTGACATCTAAAGATTGTAATCGGGGTATTGTAAACTCTGCATTGTGCCTTTTTCCTGAAATACATTGCGATGATCTGGAGTTAGAAATGTGATGCTACGTTATGAAATATTGTAAATATACTTGCAATTATTTGCTCTAAAT
Source organism: Dreissena rostriformis (assembly GCA_007657795.1). NCBI lineage: Eukaryota > Metazoa > Mollusca > Bivalvia > Myida > Dreissenidae > Dreissena > Dreissena rostriformis. The sequence goes on from VMBQ01000159.1 coordinate 378,288, forward strand.
GTATATCATCGCGCCCATGAACATGTTATTGTTTTGCTCTAGTAATATTAATGCAATACGTAATTGAATTGGGAAAGTAATTGATTTTTGTTATTAATTGTGTTATTTGATTTACAATTTATGAGGTAACAATGTATTTACAAGTGTGTGTGTGTGTGTGTGTGATTAATTGTGTCTAAAGTGTGAGATTCGGCGCTCCTTTTGAACGGTATAAACACTTTGATATTGACCTTTCCATGGCGGTGAACCCAGCTTTAATCATTATGTTTGTTAAATGTGGTGCTGTATGGGTCGACCAATATCGTAAAGGCAATTGGTTACTTACCTTAATTTAAAGGCTATCGAGTGATAATATGAATTTCTCTCCAACAAAGGCTTCTTGAATGCATATTATTCACATAAGCCAAGTTATCAATGGCTCATTATTTTATATTGTCTGATTAATATGTGTTCCCACACCAAAGGAAGAGGTTTATCTTAATGGTGTAACTCGAGTGACAAACGTTCCATATACAGAACAACTTTACAAAAATAGGACTGGCAAAAGTAGTCAAATATGCAATTAAATACAGTGGTTTAAATGATATGTTTCACGAGTAAAATTAAATGATATATCTTAAACTTTCAACTCGATATCAACCGGCACTATACGAGTCGCATTGATAATTGGCCATTACATCTAACGCTTCTAGACTTATGAAAACAGTATCAAATATATTACGGAAGTGAGATCACATATTACGTCTTTGTAATTGATAAACGTTTCTTATTTTAAAAATGTATTCATATATTCGTTATATCAAAATTACCATACTGATCAAATATGTGGCGATTATTTTGAAAAAAATGTGATAATATTTTCGGTGGTTCTCAAATATTGATACAACAATTGTAAAACAATCAACTAGTTAATACTAATAATTCAAATATTCAAATATTGGATATAATTAATTATTCGGAAATAACTGAAACAAATGAAAATATATACCAAAAGCTTTGAAAGCTTGTTTGCCTGAAACGAACGAAATCACAAAACAGGTCATGCTCCCAATTATTGTTTGGAAAATGACACGATACTGCATTCAAATGTCACTAACGCTAATAACGACAATTCATCTTCCGTGTCGATTAGTTGCACAATTGCAATTATTTACGTTAAAACTGTCTGAATGATGAATTAAATTCGCAAGATTACATGAACCTGTTTTTTTTTTGTGCAAACAGAATGTGTTACCACTAACGCCACCACCATGGTTTAACATGTGCAAGTGAATTAAAGTAAATAATTTATTCAATGAAACCCATTTACGCAACGTGTGCCAATATGCTATTGTATAGTGAGTATATTATTGGCATGTTTTATGTGATGGAGTTTCAAACATCGTCAAACTTATGTTATTCATGGTGAAGCTTTGTGTTCGAAAGGCACTTAGTACTATAATGTTGCTTTGTAACAACCTTTAATTCAATTTTAAATGCACACTGGTTTACATTATGCAATATTATTCCAGACTAGCATATGAATGAATAAACAAGCTCGACCAATTTCTGTATTTAGTTGGAGAAATTTAAAATACCGATCGGAATGAAGTCGTATTGAATTTCGAATTCAGACTTAATACCATAGCTTAAAGAAGCACAGATATGTGCATGTTCTCGTACAAAGAGCAGTTCCCGAAGACAGAGATAGGCCTAACACCCTTAATCAATTCATTTGCACAAAAGGTTATATTGTGGTACAGAGTGGATCCATCGATCACGACGCGCATAATGAATGACAGGGATAATAGGAGCCTTCCTAAATCCGTAAAATCTTGTTGCTAGCGAGATTCATTGCGTTCCATTGTCACTTGACTTCGAGGAGAGCAAATCACGAACATTTGTCATTAATAATGCAAAAGACGTACCCAATGATTTGAATTTGGTTTCAAAAGTCCACAAACACAGTTTGACTGGCAATATATGAGATTTACTTCCCGATAAATCAGTAATTTCTACACTTAACCATCCTATCAAATGTATCTTCAAAGTGTTTTGGGTAATTATGTTATATATATTTGCGTTGGTTTCTTTAAATGCATGTTCCATAACGTATGCCCACCATTGGTGGGTGCAGATGAAATAAACTATTTTTTAACTCCGCCCTCTTGCACATTTACCAAACGATTACCTCAATTTGAAACAATAAGACATTATCACCATTAGGCAAATATTACATTTTTGCAAGCTTATCCGACATTATACAGACACATGCGTGTTAATAGTTGTGGAAAATAAGTGTATATATTAGTCTCTGCATAGAAAATATCCAGTATCTACGAAGTTGGATTCACATTATTTCTCAATTATCATTATAATAATTTAAATAGTTTAGTTTCCTTTGCCAATAAAATTATTCATATGCGCGACGTTATTTGATAAGTATGATGAAGCGACATTTCAATTAAATATTAAGAATATTCAAGTTAGTTTATTGAATACATCCGATTACGTCCCTAATTTAATTTTATATATGTTATATGTATACGGGAGCGTAAGCACACTTCTCGAAAGTGCATATCATAATATATAGTCCGTTTTAGAATAAAATTATTTTTTAACAATTCTTTTTATAAACAGTCATGTTTTAATGTGAAATCTGCCGCTTCTTCTTTCATGTCCGAAAACGTATACTTGCGTATCCATTGGAGACAAATACGTGTGCTTATTTTTGAAATCCGATGAATTAGCATTTTATAACTCATGTATATAATTCAAATAGTGAGTGTATGAATACAGTTACGTAACACCAATATACAGTATAGTATTGTTTGCAAATGTTTAATTGAGGCGTCTCATAAACGGGGTGGCGCAAAATGAAAATTATACAGATTTCCTGTCATACAACGCGCTTCAGCACACATGTTAGTTGAGGAGCGACGTCTGTGGACACAATGAAAATTCGTTGGTGTACAGTTTTCCTGGGGGGCAAACACCTACTGTTTACATTATATCGACAATATCATTCATTTCTACTATGTCTTGATCCCATGTTATTGAGCTTTGTGAAAACATTTACTATCGTGCTTTCATTATTTGTGACATTTCGGTTTTTATATTAATGATATTAATATCATTTTTCACTTCCGAATAGCCAATATACATTTGAACTATTTTAAGACGGATGTTACATGGTTTTAATGTATTTTACGTATAAAAACGATGCCGATTCTAAATTAAGATACTTATTGTCTTGCATAATTGATAAGGATATTAAAACAGTTCTCGAAGGATACCAATATATGTTTTTGCTTGGGTAAACTATTCGAAACGACCCTAAAACTAAATATGAATCTTGCATTTAACACAACACGAGGTAAATGGCCGATTGTAACAGCGTGAATATTTGTTCATGGCTGTTTCTAATTGCGAGTACGTTCTGGTTACGCTGCTCGATGTTGAATAACGTTTCTTAGAAAACCTATATATATTGTGCAATCTTGAAAGCGCCTTTATTAGACAGATTGTTCCTCTGTGGTGCATCTCATATTCACGATAATTGTGCCCAAGTAGGCAAACTTGGAACAGAATATACGAGCGTGTATTATGCTATTTATGTCGGACTGTATAGTAACACGAATCGTTATATTGTTAACGTCTGTACGTATGTGAATTCAGCAGATATAACATCCACAAGCAGATGCAGCACAATAAGCCGAATTTTGACAATGTATGGCTTATTGGACAGCATGTATCGAACGCACAAAGTACCGAAACTAGAAGCTTTTTATGGCAATTTTTCAATTGACCACCTGTCACGTGCATGTTAAAATATTATATTATATTATATTAAATTATTATAAAATAATAAGCATTTTAATTGCGGTTTATTGCCACGTATACACCCTATCGAGCGCAAGGATTAAGACGGCATGTCATCTAGCTAGAGAAATGGACATGATCTTCTTCTAACGAAAAACCAAGATCGTAAACAAGGATAAATGTGATGGTCAGAAAATCAGTACTTTAATATGCAAGACATGAGCTTTAAAACAGCTTTGTTATCATCAATATAAATAAAGGTCCCTTTCATTAATATAGGTCGACCGAAAGTCACCTAGTCAATGTGATAGACAGTACCAAGGCCTCAAACACAGATCATACACGGGGAAAATAGTCTGACATGTTAACTTACAAGAGATAACACATGAGCATTTTAGCTTTTTCGCAAGCCTGACTCCCTGTCACGTGCACAATTATAAACTAGACGGTCTGTAAAACAGTCATGGCAATAGTGCTTATTTTTCCAATGTTCTTTTGGTCGCTAAACGGGGTCAAATCTTGTTGGTAAGCACCCTAAAGTAATGTGTACTTTAACAGTGTTCTAAATATATTACTGAACTGCCTTAATACTACTAGAAAATTATAAATTTACTAATTCAAGTCGAATAAGTTAGGTCAATCAAGTTATTTATCCTTTTCCTTTCATTTTCTGAAATTGGTGTTAACTCAGTTAAGGAATCAAGTATTTTCTTACATCGAATAATTGATGCGCCAAAAGTTTTTATTTTAAATTTAATAATGTGACATTGTCAATGTCTATCGAGTTAAGCGTTGCATCTGATGTTTTCTACAACTGTACATTAATCATGGCGGACATTAAATTTATTCATACAATAATAAAATCTTCTTATCAAACATATCAACAACAAAAATATATCCTCAGCGGCAACATTTTGATGATCTTTTTAATATAATGCATTTAAAGTATTCATATTGCGTATAACTTAATACCTTAATGGTATGTATCTATTTCTAAGCGGACATTGTATAGTGAGCAACTTATTAGTTCCGATCATTTATTTATATAGATAATACTGTCGGAATACATAATAACGTTGCAGCAAAGAGCACTCATATTTTATTACGGAGTATGTTAAAAGCCTTTGTTAGACCATTCATTTTAGCAAATTTCCATATATTACCAGTCTTGACTTTATTGATACATATTACGTTCCATAGCCCACATATATTTTCGATTCTAGAATCTGTAAAATTCATTGCATAGATGTAAAGCCCCAATCCATTAACATTAGTATTCACAATCGAATTTTGCAGAAATAATTACTTACAAGATACAAGATACAATAAACTTTATTTAAAGTCGTTTTTTTACAACAGTTAACTTTAGCTATCAAAGCTATTTTCCGACAAAAACAACGTCTTAACAACAATATACACAAACACATAGATAAAAAGAATGCAGATTATCACATATTATTTAAAGAAATATAAAATGATTGCTAAGAACAAAATCATTATTAAAAGTTATTGACCATAGTTTTTAAATGGATACATAAGACTTTTAAAATATTTACCTGGGCGTACTAATTTATTAACACAAAGTTATGTACAAACGCATAGGGAACAGAGACTTACAGTATTATAAATACCATCTGTTTATACACATACATAGTAAAACAAGCATGCAGAATTAAAAACACATGGAAATTCATTGTCAGTCCTGCAGGGCAAATACTAGATGTATAGTGATATACACCAGAGTTGATCTGTTAAAAAGAGAAAAACTATTTTAAGACACTGAACCAGAAAAAAGAGGCAAAAACCTACGATTAAACTATTTCTAAAAACACCTATCACTTTATACCAGGTCTGAGATAACTGACTGACAATGAATTCATGCAGACAAGCAAGGCTTAAAATGGAAAAAAAAATCAAAGCAAATGATAATAGCATGCATGGGCTGCAACATAAAGAAGAAAGTTTGCATTGACAACGATATTAACTACGATATTATTGACAACGATATTAAGAACAAAGAGAGCATTTACAACTGGGACCGCACCAAAACGTCCTGATCAGTCTCACAAACTCTTTGTAGTTTTCCGCGCAGCGGATACTGTTTGGGCGGCTGTTCCGAACCTGGGCGGCCTCGAAACTGAATTATGACATACATCATTCACACCAACAATTCAAACAAAACTCCAAGATATTATGCGATATTCAATTACGTCCAAATGTTGTTAAATTTAGCAATATCCTTAACTTGAAAAAATAACGCAAACTATAGAAAATAATATAATATAACACACGTTGAACTTAGTTGTATTTTAATTTAAACAATAAAACAGATGATTCAAATCCGTTCACTTTTTAAATGTGCTTATAGTTGATCAATACACTCAAAGTAAGACACTTTCAAAAACGTCACACTTCTCATGCATGCATATTTGCGAGATAGATAGAAAGATAGATGTTTTATACAGGAAAAGAGGCAATGTGCCCATCATTCCGCATGTAACTGATGGCATAGAAATATATAACCGGTTAATGGTGAGATATGTTACGTCATGTTAGAAATCTGCACATATATATGGCGAGTTATAGATACATCAACATGTAGTTTTGATATCGAAAATAAGATAAAAAGATAAATAAATAAATACACGTTTGGAAGCAATGGAAGGAAAACAAATAACAAAATACAGCGTGTATTTGTCTTAGACCAGAGTTATTGGATTCTTTCGGAGAAAAATGTAAATTATTGTTTAATGAAATGTAACTTTATATTCAAACGTGTAAATTTAAATATGAACAGTATATTTCGAATTTATTTGAAACACAAAAGATGAGTTAACACAAAAATGGATATTTAATCTAGGTAGCTTAAGCAATGTTAATGTTTTTTTGTGTGTGTGTGTTTTTTTTTTTTGGAAANTGGGGGGGGAGGGGGGTAAAATTGTATATTCCTTATGAGAAAGCCAAAAATATAGAAAAACTCACGTAGGTATGGCATAATGCTTGATTTCAGGTTCGTGTACATATCAGGTGCATTTGTCAGTAAAAGTTATTTACATATATTTTTACATACATGTTTAACAGTTTACAAAATAACATTTGTTATTTACACCCACACATATATGTATATTTATAATTATATATATATACAAATAATTCGCGTAATATAACATTTTTACAACGTTGGTATTGTGATTGGTGCATATGTAATTTGCCATTGGGTTGGTGTTGTGTAACCTTTCATATTCAAGCTCATTACGATATTACTATTCGATATATCTATGTGTGCTTCCGTTACACAATCGATTTAAAGTGAAGCAATGTTTCTGGAAATAATCGGATTAACTAACGTCGTGAATACAGTTAAATGAATTGTATCATGGTAAGTCAACGTTGTAAGTGTGGTATAGTTTTACAGGCTTGACAACCTAACCCGAAATCAAAACGTTACTAGGTTGAGGCGCATGTAAAATTGTTATGTGTAAAGTTTACCAACTTTAAGTTTGTATACAGTCAAGTTACCCTTACCGGATCATTACCCATAGCGGATCACTTTGATGTTCAAGACAGCGTATCGCGATTAATAGTTGACATTTTAAGATGATATTTTGTACACAGCATCTTCAAGGCCTTTTCTTTAGAATGCAATGATTGAGTCGTAATCGGAGCTACTCTTTGTCAAACATTTCGATATGTTTTGCTGACATGTATGCTATAGTCTGGTTAAGTCGTGGCTAATTTTCATA